>HG713516.1:0-12660 GCA_000499725.1 Eimeria brunetti
AGCTGTAGCAAGCACGACCGGTCAGCTTCGCCTACCATCCACGCCATTTTGTGAAAGTTCCGGCAGGCTTACTGTAGTTTTCCGCAGCTTGGTAAGGATAATCGAACGTTAGAAAACACTTAGCATTGCGTTACAATCGCCCGTGCAATATAGACTCTAAGTGTGCCCCAAGGCCTCGAACAGTAACATCTGGCTGTGGCGGCTGGCTTAGTGTGGACGATGTGACGCTGCTGCGCGAAGTGGCTGTAAATGTTGCTTTTGACTCCGCTACATGTGTCTTCGTGCACATAGTCTGGCGTCACTAAGTTGCTAGTAGGGCAAGGTCACCTACGAACCACTTGTAGGCTGCGGGACTGTAGACGTGTGTGGAGCTGCACAACAGGCGTGTCGTTTGGGCTGCGCAGACGTGCGGAGAGCTCGTGGAATTTGTACGAGATGTCGCGGAGTTGCAGAGAAGTCTAAGAAGGAGGCTCAGAAGAGAAATGATTTTGTTTTGGCAGTGCCTCATTGTGTTCAGAGAGTAAGAAGAGTGTGCGGGCAAAAGTGGCGAACGCTGCTCCCTGTCCCACTTGCGGAAAGTTTGAGTGATGCAGCACTAACGAAAATATGCATCTGTTGCTCTTGCTGATAAGTGCAATGCCCGTGGTAGGGGGGTATAGGCTGGCCCTATCGAGGGACAGCTAACTGAGGAGGCATGGGCCCAGGAAATGAACATATTTGGATTATGTTGAGCAGGCGTTATGCTTTACCGTTAGGGTTTGCGGAGATGTAAGGGGCCGTAGCGAGCAGGGTTACTCATCTTGAACCAGCAGTTATGTTGGAGTTTGGAGGTTACAGCTGGCATGCCTTAAACCTCCACGTGTGCGCATTTAGCGAACGCTAAAAAGTGTTTTGCGCGCGTTTGTGTTGGGCATGCATTCCAACGTGTATAGCGGCGGCGTCTTAAACAGCGATATAGACCGCCCAACGCAACAGTACTGAGCGGCCACATCTTTTCGAGCAGGAGGACTTGCACGGTGCTTTATAAGCGGTGTTGACGCTCAGCCGCGGCCTCCCGGGCTGATGGTCAGTGCTGATTTTGCATTTAATGCTTGCGTATTTCTGTGGATCGTTCCACCGCAGGGCCTGCCGGTTGGTCCCCGTCAGGTGTCACCAGCTTGAGGTTTGCACGGCTTCAGATATTTATGCAGAGGCGTGCATTTAAACGGGGATATGTATTGATTACATGGTGTACCGGAAACATTTACCGACGTGTCAAGGGCAGTGGCACGCAACGGTGCTCAACGTGGACTTACACCAATGGTGGCTTGCTGTACCCTTCGCGAATGTCATCCGCTACAGGCCAAGCTCCGCAAACGCTTTGCATGCGTAGCCGTAAACAGTTTGTTTTAAATCCATTCTGCGCACTTAGTTCCTTCACGAGCAAGACGTGGCCGTTACTATGTTAGCGGTGTGGTCGCCGCTGCGCTCACGAATGTCTTGCCGGTCATTTTCGGTTTTTCCTTTTGGGTGTGTATTTCTGTGAATGTCTCGGTTCCAGAACATGCTGATTGGGTCACCATAGTTTGTAGGAAGCTTCTAGTTTGCACTAGTTTAGTAGTATGAGGAGGTGCGCAACGCTCGTGCAGCTTGGGCCTTGCAGGCATGTGAAGACCATGGGATGTTGTCAAAAGATGTTGAAGCGCTGCAAAGCAGGCTATTGAGGAGCGTCCTTAGAAAGGCTCCTTCGTCGAGAGCACGTGCTGGGGCGCCCAGTTAGTAAGCAGAATGGGGGCGGGCGGAGGCGTTGAACGCTACTCACGTTCCTCTTGGGGACGTTTTAGCATTGGCCTTGAGGTGGTGAGAGGAGCGTCGGTTGACCCGTTGCTTGGATGGCTTGAGCCAGAGGGCAACCGTATGGCACATCGACATTTTGTTCCTGATGCAATACCCACACCTGACGTGCATGAAGCACCGGGCCGTAGCCGATGTATAGTGCAGAAATGGGTAGTCAGATTGGCGACGCTTGCTTGACCAGAGGAGTTGGCCCTTGGTTATGATTGGCCAGGTGGCCCTAGCTCCTCTCGGCACACTGTGTTCGATCGTCATGGGCTCAGACGGTGGCAGTCTGTTGGGGTCAAAGGAGGCTGCGGATAAGGTGCGATGTTGACGCTGCAGCAGGACAGCTTGTACTATGTGTAGGTACCCCCCCACCTAAGCTGGATGATCTATAGATCATGTACAGGAAGGATCAAAGTGTATTGTCGGCATTTGTTGACTTGTCGAGGGACGTGTCGGGTTGGGAAACACGCATTGCAAGCAAGGAGAAGGGTGCACGGGCTTAGAAGTGTTAAGGGGAGCGAAAGGTTCATGCAGCGCGAACTATCCAGACGTGTGCACAGCATGAAGGGTTGTCACCAGACGCTGCGTCACAGCAAAGCAACATATAAAAGGCGATCACAATCCATAGGCCTTCACTGCAACCGTGATATGTGGCGTCCAGTCAGTAAGCAGGTAGTGTGGGCCGAGAGCTGGAGCGTTTTGCACTACCCACCGCAGAGCCGGCTAGGCAGTTTACAGTTGTTTGTTGGGGTCTGCTGGACTCCACGGCAGCCGATGCGGAAGCTCAAAAGATATACGCCGTCGTCGTAAGCTCCCGTCGGTCTGGGCAGTCGATGGGCAGGCTGTGGGCCCAGAGTTCTTAAAAGTTGCAACTACATTTTTGGAAACGTTTAGTCAGTGAAGCTGAGCAAGGTAAAGGACAGTAGGCTGCTCAGCCTGTTTTATGCACGGCTTGCGGTATCAGGAAGCTTTCTACCACATGAACATATAATCTGTAGCTCCGCGGTGGCCTGATATAAGGTGCCAGGCCACCGCGGAGCTACGGTACATAAGAGGCTAACGTTTCGTTTGAGTGACAAACAGAGGTCAAATACCTTTTTGCTTGAGAAAAACGCTGCGTAATTCTACTGCGTCGTGGTGGGTAGTGAAAGACGCACAAGCTGGCAGCCTGTTGGTTTGCTTGTATATGCCCCAAGGGAGAAGCGAGATACGTCGTGACGCAAGCACTGCTCCAGGATAGCTTGAAGCGTGTTCAGTGGGGTGAGCTTGGTCAAGGCCATAATGCGATCATCAGGAAACGGCCTCAGGATGTATCTACGGCATTTCTCGAGACATGATACTTGAACGTGGATTCGCATCCAAGCTCAATTGCGGTCGGCAGTCACGGACGTTGGCACTTGTTTTTGCATATGTTATTGTAGCCTGTGCGTTGTAACGTTTCTGAGTACTGTTCTAGCTTGCCAGACAACAGGATCTGGCTTTCATATTTCGGGCGATACTGGAGGTCTTGCGCTACCCCACGGCTTGGCGCTCAACGCTTGCCTTGCCCTTTATGGACAGGGCGCCTCCTGAATGGTTAGCCATTGCGTATGCCGAGTGGAGTGAGGTTCATTGCAGTGGAGTAGCAGTATGCGATGCATCAGAAGTGTGTCGCGGTGCGCAACGCTGCCGTTGGTTGGGCTGTGCAATGCATGAAACGTTGGCGAGACGTGTTGATAAACGGCAAAGCAGCATATTTATGACAGTGACAAGGAAAGTGTCTTTGTTGTGGGAAGGCGTTGCTGCGTACTGCCAGTGAGAGACGGATGGCATAAGCATTAGTCTTTGCACCGCGTCCATCTGGGGGTATTTGGGCAGTGACGGTTCGGTAACGAGGGTATGAACCTTCGGTTGGCCGGACAAATGCAGGGTTTGCAATATTAGTCACCCTTGAACAATTTTGGCATGTGCGGTTTTGGCGTCAGCCGACGCGCGTGGAACGCTGAGCCACCGTGGACTTAGGGTACGGGGAGGGGTAGGGCAAGTGGTGACGTTTGCGCGACAAGCATATCTGGCATTGCGTGTCGCTTGAGTAAGCGTTCCTGATTCTCCGAGTGCAGTGTATTGAATGGCGATGGGTGCAGACGGTGGTGACCTCTTATTCTGCGTGTACAGGCTGCAGGGGAGCCAGCGAAGGGGATGTGAGATAGACGGTGGGGTGAGAGAGCCTGGAGTAGCTGTAAAGGTGTGTGCCAGAAGAAGGGTATTCTAGGCCCATGCAGGAAAGATATCAGGGTGTAATTCGGGCTGTTGCTGGGGCGCTAACGTACTTCACAATCATGACACTTAAATGTAGGCTTGCAGCCAATGCTGAGTTTGCGCAGCAATCTCGCTACACCTGAGCTCGTTTGCCGTCCCGCAGTCGGCGAAGGAGGCAATTGCTTTTGAATATGTTCCCGTAGACCGTGCGTTTGAACGTTTCTGCCCATGCTTCTTGCTCACCCAACACCAAGATCTGCTTCTGCGTTTTGGCGGATGCGGGGGATCTTGCATAACCCCACGGCTTGGCGATCAACGCGCTTCTTTCGCTTTATGCACAGGTTTCACTCTGAATGATTTGGCAGTGCGCATGCCGAGTGGTGGGCAATCCGCTGGAGTACAGGCGCTAGATGCAAGTCTTCAGCAGTGTGTCGCGGTGCACAATACTGCTGCCGGTGGTGTTCTGCAGGCGCGCGAAGAGCGTGAATTGTTGGCAGGAGGTGTTGAAGAAAGGCGAATCAGTGTATTGAGGGCATTGACGGGAAGAGTGCGTTGTATTGCCTATGGGACGTTTGGACAATGAAGTTGTCATTGCGGAAAGGCTGACGTTTTTCTGGCCTGTTGCAGGATGTAGGCTGAACGATTTTAGGAGTGTGTGGAGCTGTGCCACAGAAATACACCTTCGATCATGGTACCGGCGAGTGGCGAGCACGGCGTTCTGGAACAGGATTTCTTGCATGTCTCTGAAGCATGAAGCATTCTTTCATCATGAGCAGGCGGGAGGTGCCGTTGTTGCGAGTATGTGTTGTTGCATTCAGTCAGTAAGCATACTGTGCTGGCCTATGATGTGCATAATGCACATTATCAATATCGGGAACTTCAAGGTGTGGTGTTGAGGCGGAACAACTTTCTCGGGGGTTTTGACCTGTTGTGTACAAAGTCGGAGGCTGCAGGCATGGTAATTTGCAACACCAGCATTGTCATGGAGCCACGTTCGGTGTGGCATTCCATCAGCCTAGATGCATGGTTGCGGAGGGCTAGCGCACGTGGTGATGTTCGCGTCACCAAGGGAAAGTTATGTTTTTCGGAGGGGAAGCCAGAGTACTAACAGTATATTTTTATTAAATACTGAGGGGGCCAAATGCCGCGGGCCCTTGCTTTCCACCGAAAAGCTTCAGAGGAGACGACTCACGCGATGCGAAATACGCGCTGTGGGTGGAGAGCTTCACGCGTACACGGTGTGCGTCGCAGAAGGAACATATCTGAATCATATCTGAATTGCGTGGAAAAGCCGTCAGTTGTGTCGGTTGGGTATGCTAGCGTGTCAATGGCCAAGGCGCATGCGGATGCTCAACGTGGTCTTACATCCCTGTTGACGTTCCGAGGTTACAGCAGCCTTTCAACGGCGTTTCCGCATGCAGGAGAACGCGCAAACGTCGACACATGCTTTGCATAGGTCGTCATAGACCGTACACTGTAACGTTATTGTGTGGCCCCAGATTCTCCGACAGCAGGATTTACATGCTGCTGCATAGGTGATGCCTGTACCACAGGTTCTACGTTGCCCCGTTCCGTGGCCGGCAATATTGTTTTTCGGCTTTTATCCATCCGTATGCCTGTGGGTAATTTGACATGAACACGGCCAAGTCTTGCAAGAATGCGTAAAACGTAAGGTGTTGGCACAAGTTGTTGCAGGACAATATCACAGTATACTGGGAGCGCCTTGTAGATATGTGCCGTCGCTGTGAGTATGCGTTGGCGCCGCATGCGGGTAAGTAGAATGCATGAACAGATGCATGGGGAGCAGCCCATTATCAACATTGACAGTGATGCTGGGGTGGCGAGAGATACGTCCGTTGCACAGCTATCTGAAGGCTGGGCCTCCGGTTGCTGGCAATTTTGTGGCATATCGGCATAGTGCTTGTTGGCACGAGGCGTTTTCAACAGGGGCCCTGTGGGGAGGGCTACGTCAATATGAAGGCATGGTACAGCGGTGGCTGGCGGGAGGGCTGACGCCTTTGTAACCAACCATGGCAGCCGTCCTTATTTCTGGTTGGCTCACTCTGGATTGTGGGAGTGACTGGGATGAATCGTGAAAGACATACATGCTCGCGAAATATACGAGTGAGTACACAGGCTATAGGCCGAGGCGACGGATGAGGTGCGAGGTATGCGCGGCAGTAAACTGTTTGATGCCTATCCACAAAGGCAGGAAACAGCAGGAGCATGTTTGGAACATGATGCATAGAATGCCAGGTGTATTTGGGGCGTTTGCGGTGGTTATCAAAGCACGTTGCAGGGGCGCCAGCTCAACATGGACTCGCATCCGCGTTGTGTTTGCAAATGTGCGGTTTTTAGCTGTAGTGTTACCGCGTGCTGGCGCTCACAACACAGCTTGGACAGGTTTTTCGCCTGCGTTGCCCCGGAGCGGGCGTTGCAGAGCTGTCACGTTGTCGTGTGGCATGTTACCCTCCACTGGCAAGATTTCGCTGTTCCTACTAGAGGAACAGCCACAGCTTGCCGCTGGGAAGGAATGTGGGCTGCCTAGCAGCTTGGCTATCAATTTTGCATTTGCCTTTTGTGCACGTGGGCGTTTGAGGATAGTTTGACCTCAGTCGAGGCCAAGCGACAAAACGAAGGTCTCAGTGAGGCATAAGCTGTGTGGATATCCCCAACTTGCATGCAGCGTAGGTCTTGCAGATGTGTGTTGACAGCAAAGGGTTTTGCCATGAGATGTCCTAGTACTGCAAAACATCCAATTAGGGCCGCCTACAGAATAGACGCCTCCGTCGGAATCGTGCGTTGTTGGCCCAGCGGGTAAGCAGACTGTGGGAGCTGGCCCTTCCGAAGTTGCTACCTATCGATCTTGGTAGAAGCGCCGTTTTCAAAAACCTGTTTTTTCTGGTTCCAGCCAGTAAGCGCAGCGTCTAGTCAGGGGTGTTCAACCTTGCTCTTTAGCCACATTGTGGACGGATAGGTAGTAATGCTGGCGAAACATGCGTGTAAACGTACCTGTGGTCCCCGGATACATTGTAGCATGTTGACGTTTTCGTTCGCGCAATCAAGCATTTCTTGCAACGGCCCGAGTCAGCATGGGTACACCACACAGGCCTGCCTAGCAAAAGTGAAGACATTTCCGTGACAAGCAGCTTTGCCTTGGGCGTTCCTTCCGAGAACTTTCGGGGGATGCCGAGTGCATCATATCGAATAGCGGTGTGCGAACGTGCTCGCTGACTGTTGGTGTGCACCTGCAGGTACCAAGGGGAGCAGTAGATGGGCATGCTTGGACCAAGTGGAGAAGACTTCTCGGTGTATTGGTGGCGTTTGATGTTGCGTCAAGGGCTGTACCAAACACTGCTGCTAGACCTGGACTTGCATCGTTGTTGGATTTGCAAAGCCGCAGCAGGCTCTCTTTAACTTTCTCACGTGCCCCTAGACGCACGCAGAAATCGTTAAACCGTTCGCACGCTTTGAAATAGACCGTGTGTTGCAGCCGGATCCGTTGTCAACAGCGTCTCTGACGGGATATGGGTGTTGGCTTTTAAGCAGTGTAGGAAGCCTAGTGTTAATTGATGTTAAAGCGCGTTTCTTTCTGCTAATGGTTGAGCGTCAACGCGTGCCATTGTGAACGGCGTGACTTATGAGTGAGACCTAGGCTGCACGAGTTTCGAGGTGTGCAAAGCTAGGCAACGGTCGTGCAGCTTGGGAGGTGCAGGCCCTGGTGAACAGCGTAAGATGTGAGTGAGACTTAGTCTGCAGGAGTTTCGAGGAGGGCGAAGCTGGGCAACGGTCGTGAAGCTTGGGAGGTGCAGGCATGTTGAGGGCCTGTCGTGTTGTTTGGAGATGCTGCAACACTGCAAAGCTTTCCATTGACACCTACATGATACACGCCTTCGTTACGATGTTGGGTTCAGCGCGTAAGCAGACTGGGTGGGCAGATGCATACGTAGTTGCTTATTATCACTGTGGGGTCCGCTAGGCAGTGAACGGTCACTTGAATGCAGCGGTTGCTGCAAATGAAAACGATTGGTTTTAGGCATCAAGCCTTGTGTACAAAATTATTTGTGGGAGTGCCACTCCAGCATGGATATGTGATACGGATGTTGCCGGTGCAGTCGGCGAGAGTTGTCTTGATCTTCGCTTTCAACGGAACTATGGGTACTGGGAATGCATTGTGCTGAATCGTTGGGGGAACATACTGTCGCTACCTATGGTGTTGCCTGTGCATATTCTGAGATAGACGACGGACGAGGTACGGAAGTAGGCGATGCTGTAGGCCAGGTTGGGGTGTGCGCAGAGACTTGAGATTAAGCGGAACCACGTTTGGATCACCTAGAGAACACATCATAGTGTGCTTGTGGCGTTTGCTAGGGTGGCAGGGAACGTAGCGAACTAGGGTAAGGGGCGCGAACTTGAATCCAAACTCCATTTTTCAGGCTACAGCCGGCTGGCTCCAACGTTTCAACCCGCTGTCCAGAACTCGGAATCGTCGGCAGGCCCTTCGCATGCATCGTGCGTCTTTATAGACCGTGCGTCGTAACGCTGTCGTGTGCAGGACGCTTCTCTGATGGCACGCGGTGGGATATTTTTTGCTGCCTGGACGATTGGCTATCAGTACGGCTTTCGCATTGTATGCATGTCAACGTCGTTGGATGCTGCGGAGTTAACACATGCTTAGTTGTATATCAAAGGCAGCCTTCACGGACTCTTCATTGGTATAGTGGAGTCGTGCGAAAAGCAGGCGACCTTTGGCTTGACGTGTTGGAGCACTCTAGACGCTCAACGACGCTCTCTCAAGACATCTCTGCTGTGCGTATGCGTTGCTGCGTCTAGTCAGTAAGCAGACTCTGTGGGCAGAGGCTTTGAATGTAGTGCATTAGGCATTTCAAGGTTGGCTGGTGAGTGGTGCTGCGGTGGCGAGTGGCGCCGCTTCTTCCTCGTCCAAGCTTTGGCGGCAATCAATCTTGTACCATATTCACATCTGACCCTTGGTAGCAGGCACCTCCCACAGCTGCCTGGCGGAACACGCCAGGGTTGCGTGCCTGTCTCATACAGAGGCAGCCAGAGCAACCGTTGATATTTGTTTGATCAGCATCCTTAGCATTGCTTGTCTTTGTTGGGCAACCTGGAAACGCACGCTGCGTTGTGTGCAATCGCGAAAGGCGCACACGGTCGCGGCAGCTGGGCCTGTGGGATTGGTTCAGGGCTTAGGGTTTGATTTGATCTTTTTCTATACAGGATCTAGGAGTAGCAACATGAGCATTGCGAGGTAGATGCAGCTGCTTTACGCTTAGGAGTGTGTTTCAGGGAAACGAAACGCAGAAGGAGTGTGCGTGGATCACGTTAGAGAGACCTCCGGGTGTATATGTGGCATTAGCATGGGTGTGAAGTGCTGTAGCAAAAACGCGGCTGCTCAACGTGCAGGAGTCTCTCCGCTCGATTCAAGTAGCAGCAGCCTTGCTGAAGCTATTCTTTGGGTTCACGAGAACCTCGACAAGCGCTAAGCGTGTGTTGCCGCAGACTGTGCGTTGAGGGAAGCTTTGTGAAGGCCTTCCCTAACAGCAAAGGTTGGGCACTGGTTTTTGGGCGGTGTGCCAGGTCCTCCGCGACCTTGCAGCTTTTCTGTCAACCCTAGTTTTGCCTTTTTGTTCACCTGCATTTCCGCTAATTGCTCGACCAGAGTGCACCCCATGTAAAATGTCGCCATTTTTAACCGAGGCGTACGTTGCACGACTCGACAAACTTTCGAGTTACACAATGCGTCTGTAGCATGGGTCGTACAGGAATGTGTAATGGTTGCGACGAAGCTGCCAGATGTTGCCGAAATATGAAGTAAACTATCATCAACACTAACACAGATGTACACTAGTATGCTACGAATATGCCTTGGCCCTAGCGCCTTGACGGGCGAGACCTGGCTGCTGCATTTTGAGCGATTTGGGCGGTCTTCCGCTACTTCGTGGTGTCATCATTAATGTTGTGCTTGCATTTGATTGGCGCATGCATCATTCAACGTTTTGAGGTCAGCGGGTTTCGACTGGAACAACCTTGGGTGTATGCGAGTGGGAGGCGGCAGGAGTTTAGACCTAAGTGGAGCTGCGCAACGGGCAGGCAGGTTGGTTGGTGTAGATGTGTGGATAGCCAGGACTTTTTCCATGCAGTGTTGCAGCACTGTAAACTAGCCTTTTGATGTTGTTCACAAGGATGCGCTTCGGCGCTGGCGATGTATGGTTGCGTCCAGCCAGTAAGGAGGCTGTGTGGGCGAAGGCTTGCGAGTTTCGCATAGCGCATTATGGGATCGCCATGCAGTAACGGTTAGATTGCAAGAGTGGTGAATGTGTTGTTGGGCCTGTTGCGTGCGCTGTTGCGTGGAAGAGCATGGGGGATACTGAGAGTGCATAGTACAGTATGGTGTTGGGCGGAGATGGTCGGAGTCGGAGCCCTTTATGTAGGCTGCAGAGGCTATAGATTCGTGGCGCGACGGGAAGCGAGGTAGGCGCTTTAGCAGGCCAAGGCACAGTATGTACAAAAACACAGGCAGAAGCAGGGGCATGCCTGGAGCATGGGGAGACGGCGTGCGGGTGCATCGGTGTTGCGTGCTAGGGTTTGAAGGGGCATACTAAGCACGGCTATTAAACACGCAGTTGCTTCTATGTTGGGGTTTCAGTGTTGCAGCAGGCTTGCTGCAGGTTTTGCACGTGCCGCTGGGGACGCGGTGCGGTTTTTCAAGGCTGCTCATGGGTGGCAATAGATCGTGCACTTCAACTTTGTTGTGTACGCGCATGTCCTCTTATCATTGCACTGTGCATTGCCTGTGGCAGACGGTGTTATGTGCTACAGATGCAACGTGGGGTGGCCTATGATGCCTCTGTGTAGATTGACGTTATATGGTGTGGAACATAACCGGAGATGCTGAGGATTTTTGGGGCGCCCGGTCTGTGTACACCGGTGGTGCAGAGTATTGTTGTATCCTGCAGTGACGAAGAGTATTGGGGAGATTGGGTGTGGAGCACTCAGGTGGCGACGGCACAGCATGGTGCATTTTCGGTATAGGGCGTGTTGCGGTAGATGTGGAATATCACAGGAGGTGCGTATTGTGTTCTGCTGTGGGCTGTCTGTGCACCGGTATGTTTTGAGCTATGTTCTCTTCACCGGCTAGTGGCAGATCTTGGAGCCCTTGGGTGTGTAGGAGACATATGTACAGTGAGCAGAAAAGCGGGCTGAACCCTGTTCGATGTGTTGTAGCCGACACAGCCGGTGCGTAGCATGGTCTATAATGGGATGTTTGTACACAGTGGTAGTTTCAGCTGTTTTTGCATAGTTGGGCATAGAGCAGCAGGCGGCCCTAAAATCACAAATGCGAGAATCTGCTGCTAACCCAATACGGTGTTGCACTTTGCAATGCATGTGACAGGATACATTGCACCCCAGGGAAGCTTCCTGCGGTGGCCCATAAGGCCTGTGTGTAGACTGACATTGTGTACTGCGCTGCATTGGATACGGTGCACCACAGGAGGTATGTAGAGTCTTTTGTTGCGGCGGGTCTGTGCACACCGGTGGTGCAGAGGGTTTGTTTTTATCCTGCACTGGCGAAGAGTATTGGGCAGAATGGGTGTCGAACATGCACTTGGCGAGGGCACAACAAGGTGCACTGACGGTATAGGGTGTGTTGTTGTAGATGTGGAATATCACAGGAGGTGCGTACTGTGTTCTGCTGTGGGGTGTCTGTGCACACGTATGCTTTGGGCTATGTTTCCACTTTCCAATTGCCGGAGGTCTTGTGCCTGTTGGGTGTGTAGCAGGAATATGCGCAGTGAGCCCCAAGGCGGTGTGAACCTCGTATGGTGTGTTTCAGCCGCCATAGCCGGTGGCTAGTATGGTGTACCATGGAGCCTTTGTCCACAGCGGTAGTTCCAGCTGCCTTTGGATTATTGTCCATAGTATAACAAGAAAACATTGTTGGCAGGCCAGGAACGAATATGTACAAAGGAGCAAGCCGAACCAGGAGCATGCTTGGACCATGTGGAGGTGGCGTGAGGGTGCAGCGGTGCCGCTTGCTAGGGTTTGAAGGGCCATACAAAGCACGGCCATTAAACATGCAGTTGCTTTAATGTTGGGGTTTTAGTGTTGCAGCAGGCTTGCTGCAGGTCTTGCACGTGCCGTGCCGGCGGCAACAGGGTGAGGTTTACGATAGATATGCATGGTTGGCGATAGAGCATACGTTGTAACATTGTCTCAAGATTTGGCAGATGCTTCCTGAGCGATGTGGGTGGTGTTGCGTTACTCGGTGGCATTGTTATCAATGCTGTTCTTGCATGTAACGGCCGCGCGCATCACTACATGGTTTTACGTCATCGGGCGTTGAGTGGACCAACGTTGGGTATATGCGAGTAGGACGTAGCACAAGTTTAGAACTATGTGGAGCTGTGCAAAGCGCAGGCAGGCTGGTTAGCGGAGAGATGTGGATATCCCGCGATATTTGCGTGGACAGTTGCAGCACTGAAAATTAGCTTTTTAAAGTTGCTGACAAAGATGGACCTCGGCGATGGCGATGCGTGTTTGCGTCCAGCCAGTAAGCAGGCTATGTGGGCGAAGGTTTGC
>HG713517.1:0-12632 GCA_000499725.1 Eimeria brunetti
AAACCCTAAACCCTAAACCCTAAACCCTAAACCCTAAACCCTAAACCCTAAACCCTAGAACCCTAAACCCCTAAACCCTAAACCCTAAACCTCAAATCCTAAGCCCTACTTGCGAAACCATCAGTGGCTGAAGGGAGAATGCGCAGTTCAGATTTTGAACGGTTTCGGTTAAAGCGTTGCTTTCCCAGTGCGGCTGTTCACTGAGGCGGCTAAGAGAATATTAAGAAAAGCCTTTTTGTCATGAGGGTCGCTTCGGGTGTCGACCGCATCGACAGAAAAGGCGTAATTTCGCTGTAGAGTAGAGTGCATTTTTGGAGGTGCGTGTTTAGGTTTCCAGTCCTTATGGATTCCTTTGGATGCAGTGGCAATAAAAACAACCGCGTACGTATAACAAGTACGTACTCACTGAAAATTAAGTCTACCAGCCTGTTTGTAAAACGCTTACAATTCAGCCGCAGCGCAAGCCCACATTAAAAAAATGCCTGCTTTTTCTCGCGATTACTGTATGATTTCCTCACCCTTCCTTGATTGTCTGGTTGTGGAACAACACTACTGAAGAAAGGTATGGTTGCTTTCGGAATTCATAGGCTGTGGGTGGAGCGAAAATTTAAATGCGCCCCAACATGGCAGGCGCTCACATTTAAGGAAGTGTAGGCAGCCCTGAAAGCGGCTGCAGTTGCTAACGGCAAAAGCAAAACTAAACTTTACTTGCGTTTCAGCTCCATATGCTAGTGCAAACACTTCCTGCAACGGTGCCCTGTCAGGAACAGGCGATACGTTCAAATGTAGGCAGAGATATCAACATGACGTCCTCTGAGCTACCCATGCGGTGCATTTAAAATTGTAAATCCACCGCATGGGTAGCCGCCCCTCACGTGTGGGTCACAGAGGTATCATATTGAATAACGTTGTCAAAACGTTATTCAATATGATATCTCTTTGACGCAGCCTAAACACTAAACCCTAAACCCTAAAACCCTAAACCCTAAACCCTAAACCCTATGACTATAGGGGTTAACTAAACAAGTGTGGGGTGGCGTTCCTTGCACAGATGCCCAGAGTTCCACCTTTTGTGTGCGCTGCAGAATTACGAGCGGCTGGCCCAACTAGCTGATAGTGTAACGGGGGCGAATCTCCCAGCGAAGGTTTCCTCTGCCTGGAGTGCAACAGCATCACTGGAAAATGGCCGCCAGCATGGCATCATGCCTTGACCTGCAGGCGTGTGGGCATGTAGTTAACACGTCGACCCCTATTCTGCGCGTCTTTTGGGAAAGCGCGGACGAGTTCTGTGTAGCAAGCGCCTGCTGTCACCAAACACGCCCACCTTTACAATACTCCTCCGTACCAGGTAATGGCAACGCGTTCTTTACAACAACAAGGAGAGCTAATTCACTTTCTGGCGAATACGCGGTTTCCAAGGGGCACTCGTGGCCATTGCATATTTTTGTCTCTTCTGTGAAACTCCTGACCTATATAGGGACAATCGTCTCCGGCTCGCACTTAAGTTTTGCAGGTTGCATAACTGGAAGCTGCTGCACTGTTACTCCCTTGTGTCCTTTGTGTCTCGGGGCGAGTCACTGCCTTTATCCAATGCTTCCAAAAGCATTTTCTTGCAATCCATAATCGAGTAACACAAACAGCAATACACCACAAATAGCCATCGCTTGACAAACCCAAATGAAACTGTTCTTGAAGACAGACTATGCTCCATAATGCGGGAGCAATTGAAACGATCTCTTTACAAAGACAGGCAGAAGGGGCCACCGTACGCACCTCTCGTGAAATGTCACATCCAAAGCCACAAAACCTACAAAATCAATACCCCGTGTCGCCCTCTGTCCCAATATACTCCATACTCAGCCATTCCAGCACCTACCTGTTCTCTAAAGTGCAAAAGCAGCTGGAGCCTCCAGTGTATACAGGCAGGCAACATCAGACAACCCAACTGACTTTCTGTGAAATCTCGCGTCTGCTGCCACATATCATACGCCATAAAAGCGCTTGGTGACCTCTCTGCAGATATCATTTCCCCGGACTCGACCGGTCAACTGCTGGCCTATACTCAAAAATGATCAATGCGGACCTCTGCCCCAGAATGTGGACGCAGCGCAAACCTTCTGTGGGGAAAGGCCGGCAGAATGACCAACCCACACACCTTCTGTGAAGCACCACACCCACTGCGACATATCATACACTATGAACTCCCCTTATTGCTGTTTGCTCAAACGAACGTTCACTTTCTGAACCCATGCGGACCGCTGCTCCAAATTACGGGAACAACTCAGGCAGAACGTATGCAACGAGATGCACCAGCAGAATATGCTACTCACCTCCTGCGAAACACCACATCTATTACAGCATGCCATACGCCGTCAACGCACGTCATTCGTCTTGCTGCTCAGATACCTAACTGGTCTGATGATGGCCAATGCTCCATAGTGCGGGAGTAGCTCAAGCGATCTCTGCAAAGGCAGGCAAAAGTGGCCACCCTACGCACCCTTCGTGAAATGCCACATCCAATGCCACAAAAACTACACAATCAACATTTCCCGCCGCCCTCTGTCTAAATATCCTCCTCCATAGTGAGCCAGTCCACAGCCTACCTGTTCTCAAGAGTGTAAAGACAACTGAAACCGCCCGTGTATACAGGCAGCCGGCATCAAACAACCCAACTGACTTTCTGTGAAACCTCGCATCTACTGCCACACGTCGAACGCCATCAAAGCGCTTGCTGACCTCTCTGCATATATCATCTTACATGACTGACGAGCCTATTCCAGCGTTGCGCTCGAATTGACGTGAACAGGCCAAACTATAAGTGCGTACAGACCGGCCAGGGCAGCGGCCGGACGCACTCGCCGTAAATCTCCACGCCTATTGCCACTAACCATACACAATGAACGCCCATGGCTCTGCTGCTGTGCGCGCAAATGCCTTTCCCACAGTTACCGATTCCAGTACTCGTCTCTGTTCTAGAATGCTAAGGTAGCTCTAACCACCGGCGCGGACAGGCAGGCTCCTCCAGGCCTCCCTAGTCACCGCGGACGACATGAAAATATACTGCCACGCATCATACACAGTAAGCGACCCTGTTGGTCGCTCTGCAGGTACCTTTCCCCATGCTCAGTTGGTCCAACGCTAACCTGTGTTCCAGATTGCTGATGTAGCTGAAATAACCGATGTACACCGACAGGTCGCATTCGACCACTCAACTCAGTTCCTGTGATAACCAGATCTACTGCTGTGCACCATATACGGTGAAGGTGCCTTGTTGTCATCTCTGCAGGCGTCCCTTTCCGCCGTTGGCAAGCCTAGTAGTTGCCAAGCGAAATGCGGACACAGCGCAAAACATCTGTATGTATAGGCAGACCAAACAGGCAATCGTACGCACCTTCACCTTCTATGATCCACCACATCAACTGCCCCGCACCATACACAGAGAAGGCCCCTGCTGGTAACTTCGCAGTTCCCGATCTGGTACTCAGCATGCCCCATGTTGGCCGGTGCTCCAGGATAGCAACGTGATTGGAACCACCGGCAGGGTGTATTACGCTAAGCAACTGTATCTATCATAGCACATCACACCGTACATGCGTTTTGGTACCCTCTCTGCATACGCGCGCTCCGATGCCCAAATTGTCCAGCGCTGGCTTATGCTCGGAATCACGGCAACTACACTAGCCACACCTGTGTAAAAACCTGCCCCACCTCCAGCCGTGCGCAGCTTATGTGATACATTACATGTACTGCCCCACACCAAGCGTCGTCATCGCACATCTCCGCTATCTCTGCAGTGCCCGTTCCCACACCCGACGGGTCTTCTGCAAACCTGGGCCCCACGATGCGAAAGAAGCGCAAACCACGGCTACGTGCAGAAAGGCGGATACAGTGTGCAGCTTATGTCAAAAATATCTACCGCCACACACCATACATTGTGGAGACACCGTGTCGCTACCTGTGCTTATGCCCGTTCCATTATTCAACGGAATCAGTACGAAACCGTGCTCCAAAGTACATATGCCGCACGCACCTTCTGTGAAGCACAATATCTAGAGCAATGCGGCTCACCTGGTGAACGTGCCGCATTGATCCCTCTGAGAATGCCTTTTTCGAATGTCAACGTTCCAGTTTCAATGCACGAATGAAGACGTTGGAGTGTGTAGACGGGCGACAAAGCTACATCTTACGCAAAACGCTTTTCTACGTGTTTGGGTGCACATACAAAATCACCCCACAGCAGCTCGCAGCCGTAGCTGAAAGGCGCAAGGACATGGGGGGCATCCTACAATATATGTTTGATTCAGTACATTGGCCCTGATATGTTTCCGCGTCAGGTATATGGCACACGTCAAGCAGTACTTTTCACTAAACTCCTAAAATAAGTAATAAGCGTTGAACATGTTCCATCTAAGGACATTAAACATCGTTGTCAGCCGCTTCAGACAGTTCACGCGTTCCTGTGGATGGTGAAGATCTTGATGCTTACACAAGCGCCAACACGTGTTCCTCCGAGTATGCCAAAACACCTTCAATGCTGCTTACAATTCCTTCCCGAATCAAGTCAAAATCACTGCTGTATTAGCAGATACGCGACTGCAATCATGGCCGGTGAATTCACGAACAGAGAACTATCAGCAAGTAGGCTACAAACAGTGCAGGTCTTGGCAGCAGCTGCACACCACCACTAAACAGCATCATTCCTACATTATGTTGGCATCTCGAAGAACTACACCCCATTATAGCCATCCGCAGAATTCCTAGATTAGCCCACCGTAATGCATGGCAATGATACTTGGTTGCTGGCAACATCAATTCGAGAAGCTCATCCGATGGACAAGGGACCGATAATGTGAATACAGCAAGCCATCAAAACACTTAGTTAACCGCATTCTATCACTTCGTCTTCCTCGAGCGGCAATTTCAACCGAGCCGAACTACTACTATATACGTTTCTCCGCATCTCGCGTGTCCAATGACTGCACCAGCTATTTTATATTCGTACTAAACGAACGGATTTGGATACAAGCGAAAATGTGCGCCATTAGCACACCAGGTCGATGCGGTAGAGAAATATGAGGTCGTCTTCCATGTCCCGTTTACTCGCAGACGTATCTGCAGATCCCAGCACACAGAAACAAACGAAAATGCGCAAGTATTGCCATCTTTCAAGTATTGCAAGGATGCGTGCACCGGTGTTGAGGTTACGAGTTTCCTGCAAATAACACTCAGTCTACCGGCATTCTGCACACACGTTGGAGTTCACATTATCTCAGCATAACCCGACGCACGGTTCGTGACCTCTTAAGCACAGCATAAGATGTCCGTAGGCCATCGTAACTAGAAGGCCACAAATAGGCGCTCACGCACTTGTGCATGTGCATTTATTGCACGTAAAATGTATTTCACAGAGATACAGTGGCCTTCAAGCGAACTGTGTACGGCTGTTGGCTTGTGGGAATTAACATACTGCACACAACCTGAACCGTTCTCCTGTCTTCCACAGCATGCATGCATGAGCATGACCCCCTACCGGTGTTGGATGTATTCGATAAAACTAGTATTTGCGTAAAGGCATGCGGAAAATCTGGGTACGTACTCCCTTTGCACGGTGCAAGGGTCCGCTCGAGTCTTTGCGTAATTTTAGCAAGCCACGCTGCGGACAAATATGCTATCGAATCAATTTGTATTTGTTTGATGTCAAGCGCTTGGCATGATACCCATGAATTAGTAGCGTTTCTAAAAACGCAACGTATTCCCGTTGATGAACAAGCAGCTGGAAAACGCCGTTCTTCCCATCGCCATCGAAGAGCCTGCCACGGTGTATGATTCCTTCCATTCCATGCCTACTTTTAGATTGTAAGAAGGCAATCTCTCAGACACCCATTTGCACTAGTCTGGGGAGAACGGGCCTGCAAGTACAGCGGGGATGTGCTGATGCTTCGGGCGTACCAGCTGTATATACATATGCTACTAATATCATTCAGAACCTTCAGGGTCTCCCTACCGACGGTGAATAGCCTGATGAACGGCTGCTGCGTTACCATAGGTCCGTGCATGGTTACAGCACCCTCCGTTTTGCCGTTAGCCTACATGGCAGTGCCCATAAAGCCTTGTCTGGCAGTATCCTGTACAAGCGTGCTGCGCCCTATAGTGATAACGGACAGTCCTAAAAGTAAAACGAGTTCAAACTCGCTGCTTGCTCAAGGATGGTTTACGGTGCTTTCAGCATCTGATGTAATTGGTCCTAACAGAAAGAGACTCGCGTATCCCCACAGAGATGTCTGGGCATAAAATGGCGCTACTTTTACAGCGAAATTTCGTACCGCACGCACGTCAGGTTGCAAAGCCGAAACTGACCTAAGGAAGCTTTAACGCACGCACTGATTCACGTTAGTGCAAGTCGCCAAGGATACAATAGCAGGGCACCTTCCACTGCGTATATTTGGTGCAACGACGTCCGAAAAGATGCATATATACGCAACACGTGTCCCCACTCACTTCCCCCCCAAAACACAAACTAACACGTTGCCCAATGGTCGAAGAAGGAACAGCCCGTGGTTTGGAACACCGGCAGCTTGATTGTTACATCCGACAGGATTTTAGGTTATTATGCCAAGCGACGAGCACTCGCGTGAGGTCGCTAGTTTTTCGAAGCAGTGAACCATATGAGTGGAGATTGTCCCGCAGCCTCCTGAAGGGCCTCTACTGGTGCGTAGATGTAGTGCAACAGTTCTTCCAAGTGCATGCGATCCTGGACCCCTGCAAGATCCTGCAAATCCGCGCGTTCTACAAAACACTGACGCACGCGATGGAGAACAACGGCGGACATGCTCTTTGTGTGCTTCAACCGTCACAAGCATAATGTCTGTCTGGTGGTGCATCACGTCGAAGACCTGAAGCAATTAACGACCTAGATCCGTGTGGAGACGGAGTTTTTGGGAGCATTTAAGACAATCGTCTCTACCATGTTGACGTCCTTGATATGATAATACGACGTTATTCCCCAGTCCTGGCAGGTTTTCGCTGCTAACGTCGAATACTGTTCTAGACACCGTCGCGTAAACTGACTCAGGCGTCCACTAATTCCACAAACGCGCCTGTGTATCAGTGCACACGCAAGGACCTCTCGCGTTGGATTCTTGGGCATGTTAATTGGAGGCTGCATGCTCTCATGTTTAGCCGTCTGACAGGCCAGACAACTTACCTGAGTGCAAAACCGTATTTGGCGTCTTTGTCGGAACCCCTGACCGTGTGGAGCTGAGGAGCCCTTCCACAGAGTGTTACAGTGTCCCAGTAGAGACTGTAAATCTGGCGTAAATATGTCCATGCTCGGGAATTGAATGCTGCGGCACAACCGCCTCACGATGCCTCCCAAGGTAGGGATTGCAACAGCACTTCTCCCACCGCCAAGGCAGGACAGTCTTATTTGCATTTCGCGTCTGTCTCTGCTGGTCTGGCGGAATACGTCCCATTCTTTCACAGCGGTTTATTAGTATGAAAGGTACAGCTGGCTGCATATACACCTTGGTGCCTGTAAAGGGATCCCACCCCGGCCTTTGGACGCTCGGACGAAAGCAAATCGATATGCAGATGTTCCACAGAAGAACCGTCAATTCTTAGAAAGAAGACAAATACACAATTTCACGCCTATTTTGCAGGTGTGGAAAAAGTATAAAATCGCAAAACGCCCCTAGCGTGGACGACCTGAGCCGTTTACAACTATCCGTGGAGGCTTACTGGGTCATATCCTCAAAGATCTGTAAAGCGTTCAGCGCAAATGCGGCTACGTTGAGCATTGATTAATTGGACGAAAAGGTATACGGTTTATGAGGGGTTACATCCAGCTTTATACAGGTAGAATATGTTACATTACAGGAACTCGGAGAGTAAATTAGACTCGAAACGCGAAATGCGAGTTGCCAATTCGCCGACGACGCGAGCAGCACAACGTAACCGCTAATCTGCAACCCTTTGTAGTACAGCCTAACTTGTAGGAATATAGAAAATCGGATGGACGAAAATCTGACTTTCATTAACATGCTCTTTCGGTTGTGCGCGAGCGGAGCATATTCCTTGCGTCCGCAAATATAGCAAGCACGGATGGCATGCTTCAGGGTTGCTTCGTGTAAAATTGACGGCTTTCCGCAGGTTACCCCATTGCAATCGCTAAGTCCCTTGCAGTGGGTTGCTGACTAGATGAAAACTGGGATATACCCCGTGTCTCACAATTTTTGGCACTGCATCTTATTACCTTAAGACACTAACGCCTAACCCAAAATCATGGAAATCATGCCTGCTGCTCCCGTTCAGCCATGCAACAGTGCCTGCCTATCTGCCCCACCCGTAGGGGTGTGAGCTGTTCGACTATTTTAAACATCGAGCCTTCCGAATATAGTCCCCTGATGAACAGCGACAATCGCAGCTTGCTCAACCCTCCCACGAAGTCTCTGTGAGACGAATCCATACCATCGTTGCCCCTCAAACTCTACCGATCGTCAACACCATGCACATGCGAAAGCGGCAAGGAAATAATTACTGTACTCACGCGTTGAATAACGCTCCTGCCTGCAGTACAGATAGCCGGAACGAAATTATTTCCACGGTAGCAGGCCAGCTGTGCATTTGCAGAGCCTTCACAGAATCAGTGAGGGGGGAAAAGCACTCAAGCGCACCTCCCTGTGTGTTGCATCTGACGAGCACGATACGACCATAGTCTAATGGAGAGTTTGACACTGCTGCCCGTTCCGCACGAGCGGGGGAAACCTGCATGCAACCTTAGTTGCTTTCGCCGGTCCGATCCAGCGGTTGTGTAGCCAATTCAGTGCTCACGCTCGTTGCGTAGGAACACGCACCGAACAAAAACGCTTTGCATCCAGGGGAAGCAACGGCACAAAACAAAAGGCGCTTCATAATCAACTTTATTATAAGGGCAATATGAATTTTTAAAAAAAGCACCGGCGGCACCTCGGGGTTGCCCAAGTGCAACAATGGTAGACGTAGTACACAGCGGACTCAACCCTACGGATTTTACGGCTCTTCCCAAACGAACAGGAAAAGGAGGCGCTTGGCCTAACGTAAAGCATGTAAGATGCTGCGAGCACGTGGAACTTCGTTTCCAGATCTGCGGGAGATAGGTGCTTCGAACAATAGCACTATACACTGCCTTTAGGCCGCGCATGGAAACGCACAAAGCCCTGCCCGTTCCTAGCTCGACGCTGAAAACCAAAAGAAAGGCAAGCGAGCGTCGGCTTGTGTATGTACACCGGTGATGCCGCGGATAGAGGAAAGAATTGGATAATTTCGACAAATGTTACAATCCATTACTTTTTTGAATCAAATTCAGGGCCACATCGCTGGTCACCGCATATTACCTTGTTACTCTCCAACACTCCTGGTGGACAACCTATCTTGCACACACCCTGACACCAAAATAAACGAAGAAATTGTGGGAATCGGTCTTTTGCATTGGATTGGCCTAGCTCCTGTCTTGCTCAGTAGTTACACACGTTGGATTAGTCGAATGCGGCAGCTTGCCAAGCCCCTCAAGCCTCTAGGGGTCCATTGCACCCCTCATTGAAGGGGTTCCGGATTAGTACTCTTTCTCCAGCGTACTCCCTTCGTTCAGCAGCGATGAGACAACCATTGTCTGCCTATTTACTTTATGCTATAGGTCTTTGCACTTTCAGAATTTTTCGGCGAACCTATACCAACAGAATCGCCGACGGCCGCACACCAATATCTCCAACGGCGACAGGATTGTCCCCTCCATGCGTCACTGCAGTCACTGTAAACAATGAGCAAAGGCGCTATAATCGTGTTGCGCAGGCCGTAGAGGAGGGCCAGTCCCTGTCAGCTTATTCGCAGTGTAAAATGCTCGCCGGGAAGCAGCCCTGCCTCCGTCTGTGCTGATTGGGAACGATAATCGTTTGACGCGCTTCAACAAGCTTCCCAATACCGAAAGAGCGCTTCACTGCATGCACGGAACCACGTGGGCAAACAGTAAGCGCACAACCTGTGGTATGGGTCGAGGAGGCCAAAGCCTCCTACGATCACGGCACCGAATGTGTAAACTTGTACCAGCCTCGCTCAGCACAAGCTAGATGTGCATTTAAGCAACAGCAGTGCCACCTTAACCCTGCTCCTTCCGCTTAATTCGTCGTGCTCATTACATTGCTGGGGAGGAGCCTACACACTTAGCAAGAGCTAGATATGCTGCTGCGGAGCACCGTTGTCAAGGGGCAAAGTGTGCACAGTGTGCAGAAGGGTCACGCCAATATCGACACACTGTGCTGTGACTTGGGTCTCGTAGGCCCAGGGTGACGCATTGCATACATTATTTGTCGGCCTTCTTTCGAACGTATGTCCCTCAGATCGTAGTCGCATGGTGCCCATCGGTCTGCAAGCACTCTTGTGGCCACTGCACTTCATGTCGTCACGCCCGGGTCTCTGAAGCTTCGCATATGCGTGCCACAGCAAATCTCTACAAAAGCCCTTCAACGTCCATAGATACGCTGTCTCATTGAGGGTATTCCCTGTAGAAAACGCTTCCGCGCACAGCCTGCAAAGCATCTGCCAGTATATATATATATGCAGCTTGCATGACATAGCATGAAATACTTGTTACTGGTCGTGGGTTCTTCGGTTTTACAGGAGATTTGCAAGTGCCCCTACACAGCAGTCTTGCCACAGTCGGGAGCGCAAAAAGAGAGCATAAGCTTGTAGCAGGTCGGCGCGGAAATGCGCCTATTGACAGACACACCTTATGTCGACCAGGTGATGGGGCGCAAGCGCAGGCTCACTACCAGCAGCAGGACGACACAGCTGCCTGCACAGGGAATCCGTGCCAGATGGCTTGTACTTGGAATCTCAGCGAGAAGCGAGGCTATTCAGTAGCTAGAATCTAAGCTATTCTATATATACATCATGTGTATGCGAGCCAAAGCACTACGTGCCTTGTCCATCTGCCTACTGTGCTGGAGGCATATGGACACTCTGTGAAGTGCTGAAGACGCACGATAACCAGTGGAACATCCATTAGTGGCACCTACGACCACAAGCCAGCGAAACTAATGTTGCCAAACTAGGAACAACCGCCTGCACTACGGACTTGGATTTCCTTTTTGTTACCCAAAAGCTGCACGATTGGGAATGGCTTCTGTGCTATTTTGGTGTAGCAGCTATCCACACAATTAGCACTGGCTCGGCGTGGGCCGCAGCCGCCTTGTCACCGTCTGTGTTATCAGCACAACAGCAACTATCATAGATAGCGGGGATTGGCGCCAAACCTACTACGCGTCAAACACAGGCCACACCTTAGTCCCTTTTTCTCGTACCGCGTACTACAACGCGCATATGTCACCAATACACTGAGATCCTTCGCCATGTCGGACTCGCAGCGCCGACCCACCCGGAATCAGTACGTTAAAAAGAAGAGCACGGTTGATGCGAAACGAGTTCCCACTTAAGCTCACACTGCGACTCCATATACCCTTATGCAGACATACCCGTATTCACGCCCGCCATGGGGCCGTCTGAAAGCGAACCGCACGCCTCACTGTAGTGAGCAGATTATTTGTCTGCCGCATGCATACTTGCTGGGCCCCAAAACATGCGACTGCGACACCAGAGAATGCTTGGCTGCACCGAGCCACTAGGTGCCTGTATGCAAGCTGCACAATCCCGCGGCGGTAACATCTGCATCTCTGCTGGCTCTAGGCCAACTACTGCGCCAATGCCTATCGACAGGGAGAGCATATTCAAGATGGGGCAAGGCGAGCAAAAGCCGAGCTCAGGGCGTACTGTACGCAATGCAACTGGTTGCATGTGGAGTCCTTCTTAAATCGCCTCTTTTTGGGAAATCAACGATAATTAAACCTGCTCTGTGTGTAGAAAGTGCATCATGAACGTGAAATCAGGCGCATCGCATCGTGTTCGTTTCTAATAATTATGTAATGGTTCCAAGAACACCCTGCCGCGATATGGTTAGCTCGAAGAAGACACAACATGAACTGCACCTACTCGGCGCAAACAAGGGCAAGGCTCATTTCGGCAACCCGGGAACATCTGATTGCACTACTTGTTCCGCAGGTATTTAAGCTACCCAACAGCTACAGTGTAGGTGCCCGAACCCCTCTTTGTGTGGACGATCTGTGTGTATTTGCGCTATTCGTGGTGATAGACCCACACCTTGCCACGTCCGTACCTACCACGAGAGAGAATGAACTATAGCCGTAACAACACAGGCGTCGAGCAGATGAATTTGTTTTGACATCCATACTTCCTGGACAAAAACCATCGGTTCGTCGTAATGCCAGAGAACGCTTCGCCACGCCATGCGTGCACACAAGCTGCATAACCTCACGATATTAACGCATGCAGCTCCAGCAGTGCTCAGCTAACCCCTCCGCATATGCCCCCATTGCCACACAATGTTGACGTATACCTAGCTGTTAACCAAACCCAAACTCAACACCAACAGCAACAGAATGCCGCCACCTACATTCGTTTGCTGTATTCTGTCTTGGAACCCTATCAACACTTCACGGTGAAATTCCTTGCACAAATGCAAATCAGTTACGCATCCATTAGTTGCACATACTCCCAACACCAGCCAGCCTAACTAGTCACAATCA
>HG713518.1:0-12538 GCA_000499725.1 Eimeria brunetti
CCTAGTCAGCTAGATAGATGTGCTGTTAGTTGCTGTGAAAGGGAAGGGGATACCGAAGGGCGGGCATCTTTTGGCACGCAAAACACGAATTGTGTATATCTTCATGGCGCCTGCACCAGGCGAACGCGCATAGAGTAACTCATTATGTAGCTATTGGCTAGGCCTGAATCCAGCGGAACCGTTTGTGCATTCGGATGCTTTCGGCGTTGTGAAACCAGGTTCACTATTCTGTGTAAATAGAAGGTTCACGTTGTGAATTGGTCACTAGAGACATTAAGAGGTAACGATCTCACGTCAGGGTGTTCGTAGCTCCTTCCCTCACGCGTCGCCAGCTTGAATGACACAGGGCGCCTTGGTTCGCCAGTATAATGAATCGCATCGCCTTTGTCTATAGGTGCTTCAGTTCGTTCTGGTCTACCAGAGCTAAGCTCAGCAATAGCCGCAAAAAGACGGCACTGGTCGGCTGGTGTCAAGTATCCGGCTGCATCGCTCTGCGATTGTTGCTGAGGTAGGCTCCCTGCATTGAATAGAATGCCCTCTTTCTGTGGATAGTTGTGTACGCTGCGTGTGGTAGAGACGGCGGAACGTCCTACTACGTCCTGCGTGAGCATTGTGTTGTGCAGTTTGTCTGTGGGCGTCTGCTGCCGTGGTGTGACGAAGCATTTTCTGGGTTTTCGGTCGGACAGCGTTTTGCCCAGAGAGTAGGTACACAATAGGTAGCCGCGGTTGCAAAGATGCGACAGGCGCATCGGCTAGAACAGTTTCTGGGCAATCTGATGCCGCCAAGAAATCCAGCGTCTTGGTACGACAATGGGTGCTGTTACGTTCCAGTGTGCATGCAGGCAGGCATTGATGCCCACGCACGTGGGTGGATATTTGCGGAGTTGCAACACGAGATGAAGTAGGAGCTCGCTTTGCTGACGCAGCGTTGGGGTCTGATAGCTGCTGGCGGTAGGCGTTCAGGCGCTGCAATATGCGCTAGTAGGGGCAGCGATTTGCATTCCAACGGACCCGAGTGAGTTGGGGGCTGGTATATGGGCAGCATAAGAGGCAAAATGGCACAGCGACTACGTAGTGGCGTTTGTCAAGCGCTTAGTAATATTGACGTCGGGGCCTGTTTCACAGTTGGAGTGCGAGGAGCGCGAAGGGCGAAGGACTGGTTGCAGCCAACGGCACGCTCCATAGGCATTGTCTAGAGTTCCATGACTATTCCACGGAGGTATGCGGCACCCGCGGGCAAGTGTGTGGCCACTTGTTAAGTCAACCGAAAGTGGCATTCACAGCGCAGGGGCATGTTTCACTCTTGCAGGGATCGTTTAGGCTGGTTTGCGTTCAGAGTAAGTGCAACTAATGAATGTCGCGGATTTCCGTTCGAAGTCCATACTACGCAATAAACTGTTCAAAGGACTCCAACAGTGTGGTCAGACGCGAAAAGCGAGCTTGCCAGTAGTCTACGCACGCGTATGGTTTCCTCCATGTTTTGAACATATCCGATTATTGTTTGTCGTCGACCGAAGAGCAAATCGAAGAGGACACCCCACGCAGCCAGTTGCACCGTCATGCCGTTGCTACAAAGGCTGGATTTGACTCACTTAGACCGTTAAACTGGTGGAAAACTGTCCGTCTTTTGATAGGATCGTACGCACCGTTTCGCGGGGATATTTGGGATCTGCGTGCGTGAGCATCGTCGCGGTTCTACAGTCTCGGCGGGGTAACGCCTCTTGTGATGTTACAATTGCTTGCGATTGGCTCCAGGATGCATGTACACAGAATTAACATATTGCTATCAGCGCGCTTATGATGCGTACATTTCCGTTTCATGCTGTCCGATGGTAGGTAGAGATGCGCGCGTGCGTGCATAGGTGCAATTGATTGATGCGTTACTGAATTCCGTTCATCAAGCCTTTGCATTGCACACGCGGGTGTTCCCCGCAGGGTATGGGCAGTGTCGTCACACGGATTCCATGGGTCCAACTATGGCGTGCGGAAAAGCAGGCAGGAGGGGCAGCGAAGTCGAGCGTTTTTGTTTGTCTCGAGATAGGGCTAGCTGTGGTTTGTTCGGCGTAGGTGCAGTTCATGGATAAGTGACTGATAACCTTTTGGGGTGGGCACAATTGCGACACTGCATTGTAGTATTTGTCCCAAATAGCAGGAACACGAATAGCTACAAGTTTGCTCACGCGCGTGGTATACCTTCTACGTGTCAGGAGTTTTCAAATATCATTGTTCTCCCACCGGTTGGTGGATTCGACACGGGCTCCGCTTGCAGGCAGGTGCCTCGTCGTGGATCTAGTACTCTTTTTGGGCTTGGCCTACTTGCCTTGGCTGGCATTCAATCCATCTGCCGATCGGAGTATTGGCAGTCTTCGGCGGAGGGCTAGGCGACGTGCGTGCGCAAGCACCGCAATGTCACGCAGTTAGTTGGTGGGCATTTTCGGGTGCGGCATGGCGCTGCTGTTTCTGGTGTTCTATGGCGCTGTTTTGTGCAGGGAGTATGCATTCTGTGACAAATTCATCTTCCCAGTGCCGTCGTTGATGTTGCCTGGGTCTACAGCGCAGGCTGTCTTTTGGCAGGCACAAGTGTTTCTGCAT
The DNA here is from genome assembly GCA_000499725.1 of Eimeria brunetti. Taxonomy (NCBI): domain Eukaryota; phylum Apicomplexa; class Conoidasida; order Eucoccidiorida; family Eimeriidae; genus Eimeria; species Eimeria brunetti. The sequence goes on from HG713518.1 coordinate 2,593, forward strand.
GCTTGCAGTTTGACGCAGTTGCAACGTGATAGAGGGATTGGCCCATGTTTTTGTTGAATACCCGCTGGGGCGCGGAAGCGTAGCGCTGCAGTATGTGTTTGTGAGACAGAGGGTGACAGCCGGTGGCCGTTAGCTGGTGGTGACGCTGTACATGTACAGCGCACTACCTGCTAGGAGGTAGCAGCGACTTTGCAGTGCCTCATGTCAGACGCACACTCTGATTGGTTGTCAGGCCTATTATGTATCATGGAATTTGTTCTGAGGTGGATGGCAACAGGGAGGGACGGGCAGCGGCCGGCGGCAGGGAAAACACGAATTGTATGGATCCAACGATTGCTTTTGCAAAAGAATCTAGAAGCGTCAGCGGGGCTTTGTCTGCCCCGATGCAAAATTGGCTCTCTTACCTTCGCTGTAGCTGCCGTTTATGATTGTGTGACAGTATTTGTCGGAGGGCTAGGCGGTGTGCGTGTGTAAGCACCGTGAAGTCACTGAACCGTTTCAATCCTTGATGGTCTTCCGACACGGCGAATTGACGAGAGCGCTCCGTGTAGCCGGTTGCATCCTTGTGGGGTTGTTGTTGAGGGTGGCTCTGGTTCACCTGACCCGGATAGAAAAGCATCTTTTTGTTGATAGTTTTGATGGAAAACCAGGGGGATTGTGTAGATGAGCCTTGTGTATTGTGCAGTCTGAGTGGGGGAGTCTACGGCCGCGGCGTGACACAGCCGCTTCTGGGGTTGCGACCGACCGCCGTCTTGCGGAGAGATTGGGCACAAAATAGTTGGCTGGAGTTGCAAAGATGCGACCTTTTCAAATACTAGAACAGTTTATGACCAGTGGGATATACGGCACGCGATTGGTTGATATGATATGCGTCTGCCGGCCGGCGTATTCGCAATATTGTGAGGATGGCGCGGCGGCGTGCGTGTGTGCGCATTGTGGAGTCAGCAGTTAGTGTATGGGCGTTATCAGGGGTAGTGTGGCACAGCCTTCGGTGACGGTATGCCTTGGCGGTGTTGTGCACAAGACATGCGCATTCTAAGGCAAATCCGGCTTCTTGGCGCCGTCATTGGTGCGGTATAAGGTAGGCATAAGTGGAGCGGTGCGTTTCGTGTGCGGGCTTCTACAGGGGCGGTGTGGCGAAGGTTTTTGTGGCGCTATGGCGTGGCACTGCTGCATGCAGGAAGTATGCACTCTGAGGCAGACGCATATCCACGGCGCCATCATGTGGTATACCGAAGATGCAGCGTGCTGGCATGCGCCAACATGTTGGGTTTATGCACTTCTGCCGTTGGCACCTACGATCGCCGCACACTTGACGCCTGGTTTGGCGATCCTGTGGCTCTCTCTGTTGCCCATCAAGTATGCGCGTAGTAATAGAAACGTCTATTTGACAAGGGTATGGCTATTGCTGTTCGTTTGTGGCTATCAATGCTTTTGTACATGCGTGCATGTTTTACGAAGCTGGAGTTTGGGGAGAAGTTAGAGTTCAGCTTGCTTCGTCCATGCGCTTTTTTTCATCCGCTAGAGCGGCATGTTTCGGCTTTACAATATGTGTGTGTCTATCAGACTCTGACAACGTTGCATACAATGCCAGTGGATTGGTATGGCAGTGCATGTGCAGCAGAACATGTGGTAGGCTGTGTCAGGGGCTACGCGGTGATCCGTGCCCAACGTTTAGTAGTATTGAATGCCTAGTTAGGTAGCTAAGATGGTAGTTGCTGTGCGAGAAAAGACAGAAGCGGAGGGCGGGTGGCTGTTGACGCAAATTGTGTAACTCCGCCAGGCGCATGCATTAAAAGAACGCGAAACCTGTTTCTGACTTTGTGGCTACTGGCTAGGCCTGCAGCAAACAGATCACGTACTGCATTCGGATGTTTTCGTTGTGGGGAAATCAGGTACGCTACTTTGTGTTCAGAGAAGCTGCAGTTTGTCAATATGTCACGAACGACATTGCGAACTAGCTATCCGGCGTCAGGTTGTTCGTAGCGCCTTCCCGGAACCGTCGGTAGCAAGCATGATACCGGGCTTCTTGGGTTGCCTGCACAATGCATCAATGCATCTTGTTCGCGCTGAGCCGCTACAGTCCGTGGTGGTCTTTCGACACGGCGATTGGACGACGACGCTTCCTGTAGCCGACAACATGGTTTTGGCGTTGTTGCTGAGCTTGGCTCTGGTTCACCTGCCCTGGATAGAAAAGCATTTTTTTGTTTATGGTGGTGTACCCATAATTTGATGTTGAGCCAGGGTGGGTTGTGTGCTGTTGAGTGGGGGCGTCTACAGCCGCGGCGAGACACAGCTATTTCTCGGGTTGCTACCGACTGCTGTTTTGCGCAGAGAGTAGGCACAAAATAATTGGCAGGAGTTGCAAAGATGCGACCTGCTCAGTGACCTGAACAGCTCCTGGCACGTCCGATGCACACCGAGCAACTAATCTTCCCGATACGGTAATGAGTATTGTTATGTCTCAGCGTGCATGCAAGCAGGCTTGGATGCATATGGACACGGGTGGGAATTTGAAGAGTTTTAGCACGAGGATGAGTTGGGGGCTTGTTCTTCTACCAACCGTTCGGCACCGATTGCGATGTTGAGGTGCCAACATATGTGGTAGCGAGACCACATTTGGCATTACAATCCATATCAATGTGCGTTAGTAGTTTCGTCGTCGAGGCCGGCAATGCATAACAACATTTGTTCTGCGGAGAATAGGAAGTTTGAAGGACAGGGTGAAGCCGATGGCGGGCTAACGCGGATTGTGTAAATGGCGACTGTACGAAAAGAACGCGGAGTCTGAATCTCACTGTGTATCCATTGAGTGATGAATGCGGAAGCGGAATCTGTAGTGCACGCAGGTGTTTGTGCTTAGATGAGAGTTGTTACGCTGGCTGGTGCTCGCAATACATGCAACTAATGGATGCACTACTGAATTCCCCTCGTTGTAGGAATCCGCAGCGAAGTATTCATAGGCCTCCTGCACAGATGCCAATATCTGTAAAATTTGCCGGCTATGTAGGGAACGTGCATGCATGAGCTTGTTGGGGTTGTGGAGTTCTCCTGCCGGCGTGTACGGGCGCGGCGCGTGAAAACCTTACTTTGAGATACTTTCGCTCGCTGTGTTGCCCAGCAAAAATACACTCAGAAACGGAAAAATCTGCTTGGCAAGTGTGTGGCTACTGTTTTTGGTTGGCGAGGGTGAATGCTTGTGAGGATGCGCGCAGTTTTTACGAAGCTGGAGTGTGAGGAGAAGTGAGGGTTCGGCTTGTTTCATCCATGTATTTCCTGGCATTTGCTGGAGCGGCATGTGCCGGCGGTGCACTATGCGTTTGTCAGTCAGGCTGTGACATTGCATACGGTGCGAGTGGATTGGTGAGGCAGTGCATGTGCAGCGCTACACGTGGTTTGAGGCGGCAGGGGTTAAGCGGTGATTAGTCTCCAACGTTTAGGAGTCTTGAATGGCACGCTAGCTAGCTAAGATGGTATTACACTACGACGAAAGGAAATGGCGGAGGGCGGGCGGCTGGTGACGCAGCCAGCACAAGTTGTGTAAATCTGCAAGGCGCAGGCATTGGATGAACGCGTATTCCGTGATTCACTGTGTTGCTATTGTCTAGTCCACAACCTAGCAGAACAGATAGTCCACTTTAATGTCTTTGGCGTGGTGAAATGAGGTGCGCTATTTCATGTTCGGAGTATGTGGAGTCTATGAATTCGCCACGAAAAACATTGCGAGCTAGCCATATGTTGTCAGGCTGCTCGTAGCGCCTCCCTCAACTGTCGGCAGCAAACATGGCACAGGGCTCCTTGGCTTACCTGTACAGTGTACGGTGTTAGTCCTGAGCCATTTCAGCCTTTGACGGCCTTTCGACATGGCAACTAGGATGTCTCGTGTAGCAAGCTGTATCGTTTTGCCGTTGTTACTGATCTTGGACCTGGTTCACTTGCCCTGGATAGAAGCGTGGGAACCATGTCCTTGTGTTGGTAGGGGCTTACGCACTATTTGATGGGGATCCAAGAGGATTTCATGCGTGGGCGTTGTGTTGTTGTGCAGTTTGAGCGGAGGCGTCTACGGCCACGGTGTGAAGAAGCGTTTTCTGGGGTTGCGACCGGTTTCTGTTTTGATTTGGCACAAAATAGTTGCCCGATGTATGCAAAGGTGCGAGCTGCTCAGTGACTAGAACAGTTTCTGGCCAGGCTGATGCACGCCAAGCAATTCATCCTCTCGGAAGGGTAACGGATACTGTTACGTGTCAGTTTGCAAACGGCGCCAGAAGGGTCAACGGGACTGTGTTTGCATCGGGATACGGTTGGCTGTTTTACGTTCGACGTAGGTGCTATTTGTGTGACTGATATCCTTTAGGGGTGAGCAAGAGTGCGAGATGGCGTTCGTTGGAGCTGTCGCAAATATTAAGAACGCGAACAGCTGGACCTTTGGTCGCGTGCATGATGTACCTTTTACGTGTTTGGCGGTTTCAAATGTCAGTGGTCTTCCAGGTGTTGGCGGATTCGGCAAGGGTTCCACGTGCAGGTAGGTGGATCGTGCTTCATTTGGTATTCTGTTTGGGCCTGTCCCACGTGCCGTGGTCGAGATGCAATCTGTCTGCCGATCGGCGTAATCGCAGCATGTGGCGGGAGGGGTAGATGGCCTGCGTGTGTAGGTATCGTGGAATCACGCAATCAGTGTGTGAGTGTTTCCGGGAGCGGTGCGGCGAAGCTTTCTGTGACGTTATGGTGGGCGCGGCGTTGTCCAGGCAGTACGGATTCTTAGGTAAAGTCANGGCGAAGCTTTCTGTGACGTTATGGTGGGCGCGGCGTTGTCCAGGCAGTACGTATTCTTAGGTAAAGTCATTATATCGGCGCCGTCATTGGTGCTATATGAGCTTAAGTTGCAGGCTGTCTGCTATCAGGCACAGACGTTTCTTCATGCGTGCAATTTGGAGTTACGTTGTGGGGAGAATATGATGGATATGTGCTCTTGTTGAACATCCGTTGTGACGGGGAGGCGTGGGGCTGCGACATACGTTTGTGAGACAGGGGGTGATAGCCGGTGGTCGTTAGCTGGTGACGGAATGCATGTGTGGCGCAATCCCTTGTCTGGGGCAGTGGCGACATTGGGGCGGTGCATGTGGAGTGCCCACTATAATTGACTGCCAGGCCTGTTACGTATCGTGGAGTTTCATCTGAGGTGGATGGTAACAACGACGCACGGGCGGAGGTCAGAAGCTGGCGGCAGGGACAACACGGCTTGTATTAGTCCAACCATCACTTGAGCAAACAAAGAGAGAAGTGTCAGGCGATTGGGATGAGTTTTCATGTCGCGCGCTAGAATCAGCTGCTTTGCCTTCCACGTAGGTGCGGTTTATGAATATGTGGCTGACATTGCTTTGCAGTAGCTAAAATTGGGATATTGTGTTTGTAGGGCTTGTCGCAAAAATAGAGAGCGCGAACGGCTGCACCTTTGGTCACGCGCGTAGTACACCGTCTACGTGTTGGACATTTTCAAATATCAGTGGTCTTCCAGAGTTCGCGGATTTGACACGGGCTCCGCGTGCAGGCAGGCGGATCGTCTTGCACGTGGTATTCTGTTTGAGGTTGGGCCGTGGTTCAGATGCAATATGTCTGCCGATCGGGGTATTCGCAGTATTTGGCATCGGAATAGGCAATCTGGGTGTGCAAGCATCGTGTAGTCACGCAGTTAGTGTACTCGCGTTGACGTTGGCGTGTGGCGAAACTTTCTCGGGCGTTAAGGTGTAGCGCGACCTTGTCCAGGCAGTACGGATTCCGAGACAAGTTCCTTTCCTCGGACTTTCATTAGTGTTGTATGGGATTCACTTGGAAGATGTCTACTGGCAGCCACAAGTGTTTCTGCATGCGCGCAATTCGATAGAGTTGCACTGTAAGAAGAGGAGGGAATGACCCGTGCACTTCTTGAATATCCGCTGTGGCGGGGAGGCGCAGCTCTGCGGTACACCTTTGTGAGACAGACAGTGACAGCCGGTGGTCGTTAGCTGGTGACTCAGCACATGTACAACGCACTACCTGCTAGGAGGCAGTGGCGACATTGGATTGATCCGTGTGGAATTCCCACTACCATTGACGAACAGGCCTGTCATGTGCCGTGGAAATGGTTCTCAGGTGAATGGTAACAGGGGAGGACGGGCAGCGGCCGGCGGCAGGGCAAACACGAATTGTATGATTTAAACGATGAGTTGCGCAAAAGCAGTGGGAAGTGGCAGGAGAGTCGAACGCGTTTGTTTGTCTGGGGATAGAGCTAGCTGTTTTGCGTTCGGCGTATGTGCAGTTTGTGAATGTGTGGCTGATATCGATATGCTTTTGGGGTGAGCACAACTGCGACGTTGTGTTCGTATGACCTGTCCCAAATATCGAGAACGCGAACGGCTGCACCCTTCGCCACGCGCGTGACATACCGACTACGTGTTGGACATTTTCAAACTTCAGTGGTCTTGAAGGGGTTGGCGGACTCGACATGGTCTCTGCGTGCAAGCAAGAGGCCAGGCAGGGCGGCCTGCCCTTGGCATTCTGTGTGTGCTTGGCCCACGTGCAGTGGTTGAGATGCAATCCTTCCTTTGACCGTCCTTCCTTTGACCGGTGTATTCGCGATATTTGGCGGAGAGCTAGGCAATTTGAGTGTGTAAGCATCGTGGAATGACGCAGTTAGTGGGTGGGCGTTTTGGGAAGCGGTGTGGCGAAGCTTTCTGTGGCGTTGCAGTGTGGCCCTGTTTTGTGGAAGGAGTACGCATCCTGAGGCAAACTAATTTTCCTGGCGTCCCCATTGATGCTATATTGTCCTATTTCAGCTTGGCTTTCGGCAGGCGCAAGCGCTTCTGCATGCGTGCAATTCGCTGGAGTTGCAGTGTGGGAAAGGGAGGATGGATATGTGCTCTTTTTGGACATCATGTGGGGCGAGGAAGCTTGGCGCTGTGACAAACGTTTGTAAAAAAGAGGGTGACAGCCGGCAGTCGTTAGCTGGTGACACAATGCATGTGTAGCGCAATTCCTTGTCTGGGGCAGCGGCGACATTGGGGTGGTGCATGTGGAACGCCCACCATGATTGACCGCCAACCTGCCGCATATCATGGGATTTGTTCAGAGGTGGATGGTAGCAGGGAAGGACGGGCAGCGGCCCGCAGCAGGGCAAACACGAATTGTATGAATCCGGTCGTCTCTTGACCAAAACAAATCAGAAGAGGCGGCGGTGTTGAGTGTCTTTGTTTGTGCCGAAATACGGTTAACCGTTTTGCCTTTGACGTAGATGCACCACGTTACGAATGGGCGAGTGTTATCCCTTCGGAGTTCCTAATATTGCAACGTTGCATTCGCAGGATCCCTCATGATTTTTGAAAGCGCGAACAGCTGCACCTTTGGTGATGCGCGTGCTGTAGCTTCTGTGTGTTGGGCGTTTTCAGATCGCAGTGGTCGTCCAGGGGTTGGTGGAGTCGACAAGGGTTCTTCGTCCTGGCAGGTGGATTGTCCTGCACTCGGCATTCTATTTGGGCTCGGGTCACGTGTCTTTGTTGACCTGCGATCCGTCTACCTGTCGGCGTATCCGCAGTATCTGGCAGAAGGGTAGGTGACCTGCGTGTGTAGTATCGTGGAGTCACGCTGTCAGTGTGTAGGCATCTTCGAGGCGGTGTGGTGAAGCTTGCTCTGGCCTTACGCGTTTGCGCTGTTTCATGCAGGCAGTATGGATTCCGAAATAAATTCGTTTTCTCGGCGCCGCGATTGGTGCTACACTGTTTTAAATTGCAAGCTGTCTGTTAGCAGGCATAAGTGCTTATCCGTGCGTGTAGTTTGATATATCTCGAGTGTCGGAAGCGGACGATGGATATTGGCTGTTGGGGAATATCTTGTGGGACGACGAAGCGTGGCGGTGAGGTGTGCGTTTGCGAGACAGACGGTGACACCCGGCGGTCGCTCGCTGGTGGCGCAATACATGTACAGTGCAACTCCTTGTGTGAAACAGCAGCGACATTGGAGTAGCTAATGTGAACCGCTCAGTATAGTGGACGGTCAGGCCCGTTACGTATCATGGAATTTCATCCGAGGAGAATGGTAACAGGGAAGCACTGCCAGCGGCGACTGCCAGGGCCAACACGAATTGTGTTGATCTAACCATACCTTGCCCAAACAATGCCAAAAGGGTCAGCAGGGCTGCGTTTGGCCCGACGTAAGCTTGACTCGCTTGCCTTCGCTGTAGCTGGAGCTTATGGTTGTCAGGCCGATATCCTTTCGTGGTATCGAATACTGCAGCATTGTCTCTGTAGGGTCTCACCTAAATATTGAGAACGCGAGCGACTGTACCTTTGGCCACGCGAGTGATATACCTCTTACGTATCAGGCGTTTCCAAATATCAGTGTTCTTCCAGCGGTTGGCGGATTTGACACATTATCCGAGTGCAGGCAGGTGCGTAGTCTTGCACTCGGTATGATGTTTGTGCATGACCCACTTGCCGTCGCTGACATGAGATTCGTCTGCCGATTGGAGTAATTGCATTATTTGTCGGAAGGCTAGGCGGTGCGCGTGTGTAAGCGCCGTGAAGTCACTGAACCGTTTCAGTCCTTCATGATCTTCCGAGACGGCAATTTGACGAGAGCGCCCCGTGCAACCGGTTGCATCCTTTTAGGGTTGTTGCTGAGCTTGGCCCTGGTTGACCTGCCGTTGACATAAAAGAGTCTTTTTGATGATAGTTTTGGTGGAGTGCCAGCGGGTTTTCGTGGGAGCGCCTTGCGTTGGTGTTCAATTTGTGTTGGGGGATCTGCGGCCGCGGTGTGATACAGCCGTTTCTGGGGTTGCGACCGACTCGTGTTGTGCGGAGAGATTGAGCACAAAGTAGTCGGCGGGGTTAAGATGCGACCTTTTCAGATACTAGAACAGTGTATGACCTGATGCACGCCAAACAAATTATCTCCTGGGTCGGCTAATGGGTACTGATACGCTTCAGTTCGTATGCAAGCAGGCACAGATGCATATGGACATGGGTGGCGATATGGGGAGTTGCAGCGCGAGGTAGAGTGAGAGTACGTGCTAGACAGGCCGCATCTGGCATTACAATCCATATCAATGAGTTGGTGGGGCAGTGCATTAAGACGGCACTACGTGGTAGNCCGCATCTGGCATTACAATCCATATCAATGAGTTGGTGGGGCAGTGCATTAAGACGGCACTACGTGGTAGGAGGGACGGCGACTACCCAGTGCCTTATGTCAAGCACTGCGTAGTATTAGCATCCAGGCTGGTTTTGTATGGTGGCAGTTGGAGTATGTCGAGCAAGAAGAGCGAAGGACTGGTGGCAGCTGACGGCGCGGTCGACAGGCATTGTGTAAAACATCATGACTTTTGCGAGAAAGACTGCGTGGTTCGTGGGTAGTCGTGCGCCCTTGGTAGCGCGGGCGAAGTTGGAAATTCCACTGCAGACGGATGTTTGAGGCGTGGAGANGAGTACGTGCAACTAATGAATGTCGCGGATTTCCCTTCGAAATCCATACTACACAGTTAACGTGGTCAAAAGTCTCCAACATTGTGGTCAGACGCGAAAAGCAAGCTTGCCATCGGTCTGTGCACACGTATCGTTTCTTGCATGTTTTCAACATAGCCGATTATTGTTGGTCTCCGACCGAAGAGCAAATCGAAAAGGACACCCCATGCAGGCAGTTGCAATGCCCTACCGTTGCTCCTAAGGTTGGGTTTGACTCGCGTAGGCTGGTTGAAAAGGCTCCATATTTTGGTGGGAGCATAGGCATCTCTTCGCGGGTATATCTGGGGTGTGCGTGTGTGAGCATCGTCGGGCTTTGCAACTTGTGTGCTCGCGTCTGCATTGCAACTGCGTTGGCTTGGCTCCAGGAAGGATGCACAGATAATCGAAATATTGCTATCGGCATGGCAGGAAGAGATGCGTACGTGCGTGCGTGCAGATTGATGGATTTACACTGT
>HG713519.1:0-12531 GCA_000499725.1 Eimeria brunetti
CAGTGCTGTTTGTTTATTGGTTTGCTCAACGACGCGATATCCACGCAGCACGCGCCTACGTGTTTAGCTCCAAACATTCGCTGCTCAGGCGTGCAGCAACCTCTCGTAAGGTCGGTCCAGCTAACAGATGCCCGAGCTGTCTGCGTACTGGCTGGACGCAACGACGCGATATCCACGCAGCACGCCCGCACGTTTTTAGCGCCCCAAACAGGCTGCTCAGCAGTGCAGCAACCCCTCATAAGGGCGGTTCACCCAACGTATGCCAGCGCTGTCTCCGTACTTGCTGGGCACAACCGCGCGATATCCACACAGCACGCGCTAACCTGTTAAGCGCCACTCATTCGCTGCTCAGTTGTGCAGCACCCTCTCGTAATGGCGGTTCAGCTAACATATGCCAGCGATGTCTGCGTACTGGCTGGACGCAACGACGCGATATCCACACAGCACGCGCTCATCCTTTTACTNCCCTACATAGGCAGCTCAGCACTGCAGCAACGTCTCGTAAAAGCATCCCGCACTCCTCCACTACCAAAACTGCCTGCAGGTCACGCAGCACCATACCCTTCATAGCCGTGTACACCGAGCCTTGTTCACAGCTCTCGTCGGCAAACTCGAAATATGGTGACGCCAAACTGCTCACGCAAAAACGTATCAAAGAAGGGCAACCCCAAAGCGCATACCGAGGCCCAGTGTCACTGCGAAACCTCCCACATCGCTCAGCAATGTGGAGAAATACCGCCCTGCTACACATCCCCCGGACAACNCCGTGAAAACGTACAGCCTGTAGCGGCACATGCAACTCGTTTGATTATTGTTCCGTGTGCCAAACGGCCCGCACAAAACCTACACCGAAGCCAGTAGAGTTGTGCCAGCTACACGTCGAACAGCTTTGCGTCCTATGCTCCAAATATGCTCACGCTCCTTGCGCCTCCGCACGCCTTCGAAACTCCACACCTCAACACGCATCCCGACCCTAATCCGTAGCCCTCCAGCAACCTCGTACAAGCAAGCAAACCAACNGCAACCTCGTACAAGCAAGCAAACCAACCGCAAACATGCGCATCCTCAACACTTCGTCACAGCTCATTCCTTCCGGACAGAGTGGTTCTACAACCAACATGTGAGATGAGCTTCCTTTGTCAACCAAGCGCCACTCCATATGCTCATACACTTTGCCACATTCGCAAAGGCTGACGCTGCGCTTCCTTCACGGCCCCTGTGGGGAGTGGCCCTTTCCCACCATCAAACGTCGATGCTGTAAAATTGCCAAACCACTCATGCTTTGCAATTAACACCAACCACAACGAACGTACCTCGAGTCCCTTCAGAGGCGCTGTCGGAAAGCCCCAAAGGAGACTAGTGGGCGATTTCATTAACATGTTACAGTGCTGTTTGTTTATTGGTTTGCTCAACGACGCGATATCCACACAGCACGCGCCTACGTGTTTAGCTCCAAACATTCGCTGCTCAGGCGTGCAGCAACCTCTCGTAAGGGGGGTCCAGCTAACATATGCCCGAGCTGTCTGCGTACTGGCTGGAAGCAACAACGCGATATCCACACAGCACGCTTTCCCATTTAGCGCCCCAAACAGGCTGCTCAGCAGTGCAGCAACCCCTCATAAGGGCGGTTCACCCAACGTATGCCAGCGCTGTCTCCGTACTTGCTGGGCGCAACGGCGTGATATCCACACAGCACGCGCTAACCTGTTAAGCGCCACTCATTCGCTGCTCAGTTGTGCAGGAACCTCTCGTAATGGCGGTTCAGCTAACATATGACAGTGATGTCTGCGTACTGGCTGGACACAACGACGCGATATCCACACAGCACGCACGCATCCTTTTAACACCCCACACAGGCAGCTCAGCACTGCAGCAACGCCTCGTAAAAGCATCCCGCACTCCTCCACTACCAAAACTGCCTGCAGGTCACGCAGGACCATACCCTTCATAGCCTTTATAGCCGTTTACACCGAGCCTTGTTCACAGCTCTCGTCGGCAAACTCGAAATATGGTGACGCCAAACTGCTCACGCAAAGACGTATCAAGGAAACGCAACCCCAACGCACATAGCGAGGCCCAGTGCCACTGCAAAACCTCTCACATAGCCCAGCAAGGTGAAGAAATACCGCCCTGCTGCACATCCCCCGGACAACCCTACCGTGAAAACGTACAGCCTGTAGCGGCACATGAAACTCGTTTGATTATTGTTCCGTGTGCTAAACGGCCCGCACAAAACCTACACCGAAGCCAGTGCAGTTGTGCCAGCTACACGTCGAATAGCGTTTGGGGGGATGCTCCAAATATGCTTACGCTCCTTGCGCCTCCGCACGCCTTCGAAACTCCACACCTCAACACGCATCCCGACCCTACTCCGTAGCCTTCCGGCAACCTCGTACAAGCAAGCAAACCAACCGCAAACATGCGCATCCTCAACACTTCGTCACAGTTCATTCCGACTCGACAAACTGGTTCCCCAACCAACATGCTAGATGAGCTTCCTTTGTCACCCAAGCGCCACCCCATATGCTCATAAACGTTGCCACAGTCACAGAGGCTGACGCCGCTCTTCCCTGACGGGCCCTGTGGGGGGTTGCCCTCTCCAACCATCAAACGTCGATGCTGTAAAATTGCCAAACTACGCATGCTTTGCAATTAGCAGCAGCCAAAACGAATGTACCTCTCGCCGCCTCGGCGGGACTGCCGCAAAGCCTCAAAGGAGACTAGTGGGCGATTTCACTAACATATCCCACTGGTACGTGCTTATGTTTTCGCAGCGGCGGTATATCTACACCGCACTAGCGTACGTCTTCCGTAGACTAGAGGATCGCTGAAATGTGTCGTTCTAGCACTCTACCGCCTGCAAATGCCTGCAATACCCAACCCGGGTAGGGGCTGCGGAGCCCCACGGCGGCTTGGAGAGAAAACGTCCATGCGTTGATGACATCTTTTGCTGCCTACCTCGACAAGTGATGACGCCAATAAACTGTGGGAAAAAGCAGCGCACGGAAGGCAACGGCAATGCTGATACTTGAGCCCCGCGGCAGCTCCTCCACAAATTGCTCGAGGAAGAAGAAAAATGGTTCATAGTGAGGAACGTGGGGGACAATAATCAATCAAAAACTAACTATTCGCAACAACACCTACAAAGTGAATCACAGAGCTGTTCATTTAGAATGCGTACTTCCTAAAAGGTCTCCCTCCGGATGGTAGGGGAAAGCCTGTGCTACTTGCCTTCTGCAACACTTTGGAAGAAAGCCTGTATACTCTATGTGAAGAAGCGCACCCACTTCATTCCACACGGAACTCCAATACCACCTGACGCACCTGATGCTAGGCGCCTACACGCCCATAAAGCTGTCACTGGACTGATCACTAGTAAGACAGGGAGACTATTCCGGCTTAAGCGGGAGGAAACACGAAAACCAAGAGTCACATGATTCGGAAACCATGACCAAGCGTCGTCGGAATGTTCACGAGCCTGTGATGATCCGACTCACGGGCTAGGTTATCCGGACACCTGACGTTAGCCAAGCACCTTCCTGCCTCTCGTATCCCAATGCTGTACCAGAAACTGTTCGAAACAGACACGCATCATTACGCCACTTGGGGCAGCTTCTAAACCCAGCTAAACTTCAACATTGTCCCACAGCCGTCAATGCATGTTTCTACTTACTGTGCATGCCACAGTTAATGCAATTCTCAATCGCCCAGCTATGAACTGCGGTTCCCAGTGCCGGGCAACGGTTCGCCTCCTATTTGCTGCTATTCCACGCCGTTTGCGTGACGAGCTATGCTTCTCGATGCACGAGGCGGCAACTAGGCCCGCGATCACACTGCATGAGCAGCCGACTATGTTGCTGCACCAGAAGCTATAATTCACATTTCTGTCTCCTCTACCTCTGCGGTGGCTCCAAAATTCGCCCGCAGTATGCAGTGAATCCCCAGTGAAACCAAATCTTCATTAATTTCCGGGCGCACCCACTTGGGAATGTCAATTCGTCACTGAAGGCCAAGGTGGCACTTGGGCCTTACTTCTCATGCTCACAACCTCTCACTCAAGCTGCCGATAGTCTGGCTTAGCTGAAAGCCGCACTCCCCTGCAACCAAACACCGCACGGTGCTGCTAAATGCTGATTCAGAATTCCTACGGTTTGAGGTTGTAGCTGTGCATGGGCTGGTCGTAAAAAGCTACACTTGCTCGAAGCAGAAGCTTGGTATACTGTTGGTGCAAGATTAATTCAGTAGAAAGCAATAGGAAGCCGGCATGTGAAATTTAAATGCGTTGCGAATATGGATAAGTGCACCTCCACTTAAACCGGTGATCAGCCGATAAATAAGTGTTTAATGTTGAATAAATGCAGAACATGCCCTTACTCCCAGCTAGACCGTGAGACATACGAAATGGGCAACAAAAGGGCAGGTGCAAGGGGCGTATGACATCAGGCTTCATGCACTCGGGGGCGAAATATTCCCACACGTGCAACCACACGACACTGGCAACTATCCTTCGTTCATCCACTGGAACGTTGACCGAGTCTACAGTGGAAGCCGCCGCTTACTACCCTTGTTCCGCCTGACCGCGTCTCAACGCTGGCTCGCTGTAGAGGTCGCAGCACTACCGCATCAGCGTACGTGTCCTGCGGGCAAAACGTTCCTGGGAGTGAGTAAGGGAACTGAGCAAGAACTACGAAACAACCGCATGGTCTCTGAGAATCAAACAGTGTGCAATGCAAAGCGAAATCCTTCGGGTGAAAATTGCCAGACTACTCGGGTATAATTCTCAATGCAAATGCATGCTTACACCCTGGATGGTTTATTCGAGCTTCAGCCGGCGCAGGGTACGGCGCAAGCTGATCTAAGATCGGTATGAACGAATGTTCAAGTCTTTCCCCGCGAAAGACTGGGCAAACGCACCTGCCTGCCCTCTCTGTTTAGAACACACTGCCTTGAATGTGACATCCAGTTTCATACATATGAAGGAAACATATGTTTCCACCCTACCCTACATCACATGTTTACAAGCAGACTGCCGCGCAGATTCACGCATCTCTGGGCAGATTGCTTGCTCACTGCCTGAAGACGACAGCACATGTGTTTGCCTAAGCTTCATCCCGTCAAAGCTGCACAAATGCGACGTATTGCTGAAGCATTGCCCAGCCCCAAGTGTGGAACCTGCGCACACAAGCGGCACAAGTGCAACCCAAATACGGGTTTTCCGGTATGCTTCCCCAGAACTTGTCTTCCACCGCTGCCACATGAAAGCAGCTGTTGAAAATAGTTCAAAATGGAACGCCACTGATTCACCGTCTCAATGCATACCTCAGCATCGTGCGCTCAAATCGGCACCCACGCAGTGAACAGGCAGTATCGACGCACACTGGTGAGCTCGTGAATTCCATCTACCCGCCAGTCAAAAGCCTCCGCGTCGACTCCGCCGCAGCAGCAGGACTACTCGTCGCTTGGAGTGAAGACCGTGCTTGAATCCACTTCAGTTCATCCTTAAACCATGCAGACATCAACTGGTCTTAATTTCTTTACACGGCAGCCCTGTGGTTGTGACTGCAGCACGTCCTTCCGTACAGATTGCAGACAACCTCGCAATCAACTATTTGGCCCACGCCATTGCTATCAAAATCGACAGTAGTAGACGGTTTTTGCGATTATTGTGGGGTAACGCCAGTTATACGCACCTCAGTTGTCGTTAATACGGTAGTTGAAGTAGACATGCGAGGGTACAGATTACATCGATATCACCGCCACTGTAGACACCTAAAACGAGGACAGCTTACGTGCGAGTCGCACTGCCCCTCACACCTCCATCCATTCTGCACGCATGTGTACATATGTCCATGCCAGTTTTCTTACAGGCTGAAAGATGACAGTACTATTGCGCAAGAAAAGGTAAATGTGCCTGGCGGGAATCCAACTCGCAAAACTGCTTAGTTGGTAAGAGCCGTGCATCTCCGTAACACTCGGATTTCATTATATGCTTACTTTCTGGCCAAGCCCGCAAGCGATCGTAACGCAAGAGAACGTTTCACCACGCGGCGGCCGTAAACACGCTCAGACAATCTGCGAAAGCCAACGATGTTTGCACATGAGGATCGGCTAGCTCTTCACTGCGCCACATACTGCATACGCGCCTTCTGCCAGACACAACTGATTTCAAGCAGGGCACGGGAACTAAGCGCAAGCTTAATACCAATTACTGAAAGACACCAATGGCCACACAGGGCGTTCATGCCAAACCGCTTGTTTTGGGGAGACCAAGGAATTTAAAAAATGTTCAAGGCATTCAAGCTGTATAGCCCGCATGAGCCGAGGGGCCCTGTATGATGCTTGCTTCCAATGACTGTGGATATCCATTACGCATAGGTATCCGCAGAGCACATCCGCTCACTGTCGTAAATTGCCCTCACCCCGATCAAGTAGAAACTGAGCTAGTTTAACCAAGGCACAATCGTCCGACTGAGCTAAGCTCCCTGCGGTTTCTGTTCTACGCAGTAGCTACACAATCAGCAAGCGGTTTCGGTTTTCCTTGCGAGCACCAGAGTTTGTACGCACTTCGTGTTGCCCCCCTCTTGCATTGCTTATGGCCCACCCTCCAGTGTTCACGGTTTCCGTAGAACACGTATTACCATAAATACTCAGGCTGATTGCCAAGGCTATTTAACGGTTGACAGGAACCCCCACATCCTCACTCCCGCTTACTACCATACACTGCACTGCACATGTACTGCCTCACAAATAAAGAAGTCATTGTTGTTTCCAGATGTTGCTTGTTAGACACTGCGTCACAAGTGCATGTAGAAGCACAGTAATACTACGCCCCAGCGGGTACCAAAGAAGACGACGGGTGAATAAAAATGAAGCCAATTTTCTCACATGGCAGTATCCTCAAAGTTGCATGCATGCAGATGCACAAACATTCCTGCAGTCAGGCAGCCCGAACCCTAGGCGTACTCATAACGACGCTCAGGTGAATTGGCTTCGCTAGACTTTAACCGAAACGTTTAGTTGATGAACGATGTGCCCCCGCGCATGACTGGAGCTTCCTCATATCCCTACTTTCTGGCCGAAACAGCAGGTGACCGCAAAGCTATACAATCATTCATAAGGGGGTCGTAAACGCGCGCACACAAACTCCACCAGCCGACGATGCTAGAACATGAAAATGTATATACGTTACAGATATAAATATACGCCTATTGCCAGACGGTAGTGATTTCAACTGGAACAGGGGACCCATGCGCAATCCACACACCAAATGCACAGTTTTGCAGCAGGGAGCACGAAGCGGTGTTGTTAAGTCTCCTCTAGTTGGAAAGGAAATGAAAAAAATGCTCGAAACACAAAGTTTACAGTGCAAATGAACGAAGGTGCCATGTATGGCGGTTTCCCCTGTTGGCTGTGGAATGGTGCTACGAACGACGCGTTGCGACACTCATAGCTACACACACCATCAGTGGCACATTCATAAATTGCACTTGCTCCGAGCGCATAGCAGCAGCGCAGCTAAAATCGCCAAACTAAAAACATCCAACTCTGCAGCACATCTGGCTATCCCCTGCGAAAGGGACCTGTGAATTTACCTCATTGTTGCTGGCTCGACAGACACCCCCCCGCCGCCCTGAACCGTACCCGTTCTCCACAAGACAGCAAGTGCTGTACAGACATGAGCCGGTCGTTAACGGAACACAAGGCTTGGCACAAGCCAGGCCTGTTCCTTGCCTGGCACGACCTGCAGATATATGGTCTATTCAATTCATTGCCGTTGTTCGTATACAGCCGAGAGACAGTATCTCAGTAGATGCCAAAGGCCGATACCCACAGGGTAAAGCAAGCTCCCCCATGCTTTGCATTAACAGTGCAACTCCACGAAAAGCCTAACACGCGCATATGCATCCATGCCTGCTGTCATACAGGCTGAAATGCGATAGCAGCCACTACACCGCTGAGGATATGAATATGCGTAGGGTGCTTTGGACGTGCGGCAAACTATTCTGGTCTCTAATTGTTCAACACATCCGCAACTCTGACGTGTTATTATGTGCATACCTTCTGGCCACAACAGCGCGCGGACGCGAAGCCAAGAAAGGCGTGCCACGTTGCAACAATGAACGCGCTCATTCAAATTGTAAAATCTTGTGACGCTCACACTCGCACGTCCACTGATTCGTCGCCATATACTGCGTACACTATATGCACCTGATATGGGGCTCCTCCCACATATCTCTGGGCAGGTGCTATGAACAGCCTGCCGCAATATGCGAAGCTCGAAAGAATACCAGTGACACATTCATGAATTCCACCAACTCCGAACACAAAACACTTCAATAATATCCCCAAAATACGGGTATTTACAATGAGCTACTAATTCCGCCTACGTGTATGTAGGCGCCGCTCGAATGCAAACGGTGCGTGCTGGCTGAACTTTCGGGTGTGGCTCACACTTGACTGTCCTCATTTTCCGGAAAACGCCCACCGTTACATCTAGCCGCTTGTATCCCCATTGTCCCGAAACTTGCAAAACACATTCCCGAGGAATCGTGATTGCCGCTGTCTCTTCCTTAGTATTTCACTGCAGGTATAGTGCACATACAACTTACTGAGGTCATTTGTAATTCCAGGCGCTGTCTCGCAAGCGAATATTGCTCTGCCCAAACACCCCGCCAGCAGATGCCAAAGGAAGACACCGATTAAGCAAAGCGAAGTCGCCTTTTTTTGTACACTGCAGCACCATGAACCGGCAAGCATGCGCATACGCGCCCATGCTCTCCTACAGGCTGGAACGTAACAATACGCGATACCGCCGTTATATTGCCAGGCTGTGTATTGTACATGCACACTGCACCGCCGAAACAATCCGCTACAGTAAATACTAGAGAGCCACGCCGACGAAACAAAGCGAATTCGCCCTTCCTTTTGCACAGCAACTCCACCCATCAGCACTAGTGCGCATGCACAAACATGCCTGCCCTCATACAGCCTGAAACATGACAGTACAGACAACGCCTCCGAGATTGTGAATTCGCTGGGCGTGCTACACAGTTGTATAACTATTCTATTGTAAACTATTCTAGGTGCAAACGTTTAACACCCCTACAACCCACTCTGCTATCTGTATAGCTTCTGTACAGAACAGTGCATGGACGTAGCGCAACAGCAGGCCTTACGACACAGTGCACGCATCGAAATTGCATGGGCCCACGGCGTTTACACTTGCAGGCCCCCTGGTTCTTGGCAGTGTTGCGTATTCGTTGCAGGCTAACATCATTCCAACCCGGGGAAACGAACCAACGGCAGCTGCAATGCCAAACGCAGGGAGATTCAGGTGGGCGCGTATGGCGTCATACTGTAATCGGTGTTTGTTAAATTATCGGCGGTAATCGAAACAAGTCAAGGTTTAGTACATGTATAAAGGACAGAACAAATTTGCCGTGTATGTAGTTCGCTTGTTATTTCCGTGGAGGGGGGCTACGAACAACCTCCCGCAGCATGGCTAGGTCGAAAAGAGTATCCGTAACACTTTCGTAAATTATGCAGGCTCTGAAGACAAAACAGCACCACTAGGGCGTCAAAACGTCACCAGCCGCCTGCACTGACAGTTCAGTTTTCTTTTATGCACACGCCACATCAACCTACTCAATGCTGCTACACTGTCGGCTGTGGCGTGCTATCCTATTCCCGCTTCCCGAGAAATAGCCGCCAGCATACAAACATGAGCCGATCGCCAACGACCCAAAAACATCGAAGCAAACAGTCACATAATCGCTGCTGTCTCTTGCCCAGCAATGTTCTGGGCATAAACTGTCTAACTAATTCATTGAAGTCCTTTGCAGTGCCAGCCCCTGGTTTGCACGTGGATGGCTAAAGAACCAGAGTAGGTGTTGGTATAATACCGGATCACCATTAAATGCGGCATGTTGCGCCGCCAATACACAAGGTGACACTATATACCAAAGGACGCAACAAACGAAGCAACAGGATCACCATTTCTTCTAAGATTGCAACTGCAACTCCCTAAATCGGCGCCTATGCAAATACACGTCCATGCGGGACTGCCTACATGGTGAGGCGCAACAAGAAACATTACCGCGCCAAAAGAATGAATTCGCTGGGCGTGCTTCGGAGTTTCCCCAGCCATTCTACGTTCTAGTTATTTCGTGTCGCCACGTATGCAGTTTGTTTTGCATACAGTCTGGCGAAATCAACGCAGGATTATAAAACTAGAGAGTTATTCGTCACAGCGCAGGCTTCAGCGCAAGCACTCATACCGAGTTTTGTTGGTGTCCTTGCTGTGCTGAAGAAATACTCCTTCACTAGTTGGCAGGGATTTCTTAGGGAGGACATGTTATAGCAAGTGCACACTGCAGTACCTGAACACCTCAGATGAGCGGGCACCTAAGAGCAGCACGTTTGGATTTAAAGAAGGTGTCATTTCCTCTCACACTCCAAGTTGGTCAGTCTGCATGAATCCAGATACAGATGCAGGAGTGCTGTCATACAGGCTAGCACGAAACAGCAGTCACTACAAAGCCAAACAAATTAATTTGTTTTTCTTGTTTCAGTCTCGTTGAAAACCATTCTGCTTGCTAAGCATCCTTCATATCCGCAGCTGTACCCACAATACATATGTGCACAGCCCAAAACGTTTTACACAAAGAGCGGCAGCAAGAGCCCGCACAAACAATGCATGAACCACTGATGTTCAGACTCTCAGGGCTCTTCCGAACACCCCTGTCAGCAGCCTAGCTCCATTTTAACCCGTAAACATCAACCAGACGAGAACACAATAGCGGATGCGCGACGTCGCAGCGACCTGCACAAGCCGTTCTAGTCAAATTGCTTCTCCCTACGAGGCCATCATAAATCGGAAGGGTTCAACATGTGCACGACGACTAGCGCACATGAACCAACGTTGTCTAGATGCCCCACATGTTGTATTCTACTTGTGTTTCGTACGACTACCGCAAGGCGTTACGAGCCCTCTGCCAAGTGATGCCTGGTTGCAAACAAGAGCATAGACACATTCACACAATCCACCTGCTCCCAACACAAAACACCTCAAGTGATATTGCCAAAGCACAGACTTGCCCATGCACTACTACACGTTCCGCCAACGTCTACGCATGCACTGCGCCTACCCACGCAACAAGATAGTGGCACCATCACCGGTCGCGCCCTGCTCAATTCACCAAGCACCTCTGTAACGTAGCACTCTGGTTCGCAAACACTTTTTGCAACGGCAAAACATCCCGAAACAACCCCTACCAACAAACACCACTAATAAAGCACCCTGAACCCCCTCTCTTTATACATTGCAACTGCACTTCCATAAATACGCATGCATGCATACACAGATCCATCACTGCCAGCGCACTGGCTGAAACCTCACAGTATTCAATACCGCCACATGACGTATTTGCCGGACGTGCTTTGGACTCGTTGCAAGCTATTCCAGTTGGAAACCGCTGCACCTCCCCGCAACAATGCGACAAATTCGTCAAGTACAGTGCGAGAGAAACAGCGCACCGCCACATCTCTACAGATGCCTCTACCGTACCGCAAACCTGTACTTCCTCACTGGAACCCCTTCCGCCCGTGCTGCTTGCGCTTCCACGGCTCCTACCTATTCCGCAGATACCCTCTACACTTCTGGAAACAGCCACGCCCCATTCCAATCAGAGCACACCACACAAACACAAACATGATGCCAAGTGCAATACACTGCAAGACACTCAATGCGGTATCGCTTCTGAATCATTTCCCTCAGAGCGCCAAACAAGCACCGGAAAGCTTGAACATGTGCCCCGTGAGCCACGTGCATGCATTAGCGTAGTCTGGATGATCTGCATTCCGTGTATCAACAGCAAGGTGCTACGAAACCGCTCTCGAGTGATGCCAGGCTGCAAACAGGAACATTGACGCGGTCACACAATCCAACTGCTCCCAACACAAAACACCTCAAGCGATATTGCCAAAATACCAGCTTCCCCATCAACTACCAGAAGCTCCTCCTACAACTATGACTGCATTGCGCCTATTCACGAAACTCGTGCTACTGCTACCCTCGCACACCACACACCCTTTCCTGTTCGCGCCACCGAGAAGCATCCACCGTCATACCAAACTATGCTGACCACATACAATACTATACAGTCAACGCAAAAGGACACAACGTCGCTACCGCCTATCACCGCCTACTCAATTCACTTCGCAACGCAGTAATGCCGCACTCGCGCTCGCAAACACTTATTGCAAAGACAAAACACCCCGACACAACGCAGACAAACCAACAAAACCCATGACGGAAAGCCAGCCCCCTCCTTTCCTACACGGCAGAGGGAATGCCATTAATAAGCATCCACGCGCGCGCGCAACACACAGACCTATCACTCCTGCCGCACTGGCTGGAATGTCACAGTACCCATCGCCGCCCCAGCAAGATCAACCTCCCGCACATCCTTCAAACTTGCTCCAAGCCCCTCCAGTTCCTAAATATTGCACACCTCCAACCCTCTGCCCCAC
>HG713520.1:0-12504 GCA_000499725.1 Eimeria brunetti
GGCCCCCCCCAGCAGCAGCAAGCTGCAGCAAACTGCTGCAAACTGCAGCAGCAGCAGCAGCAGCAGCAGCAGCAGCAGCTAGCAGCAGCAGGGGCCCCTCCTTAGTAGTAAGCTTCATGGGCGTTTTCGTCTATTACTACATTTGTTTGGTCTTGTTGTGTTTCTGAAGACAGAAGAAAAAACAATAATTAAAAATATAATATTATAATATAATAATAATATTGTATAATGCAATAAGAGCATAATTATATGCATATACATATATTTTATATATATAAACATAATATATTAATGCAAATATATTTATATACTTGTAACCAAATAAAAAAGCAAGTGAGAATGAATTAATATAACTGGCAAGTAGTATATTTATTTCAAACAAAAGAATAAGTATAAATAAACAAAACGACTAAGACCCTAAACCCTAAACCCTAGGACAGAAAACAAAGAAAGAAATATATTTCTCACCGCCCACGAAACGACAAAGACCGTAAACCCTAAACCCTAAACCCTAAACCCTAGGACAAAGCCAAAGAAAAAGAAAGGAAAATATTTCTCACCGCCCCAAAATGAAGGTTCTGCCTCCTGCAGCAAATCGCTTCTTTTATGGTTTCTTCTTTGCTCAACTTTTGAGAATTCTTCTTCCCCTCTGTCTTCACTGAGCAGCCGTTTCTTTTCTGAAGGCCGAGAAGGGCTATTCTGCCTTTGTCTGAAAAAAACACAAAAAAAATACCAACATTATACCCCAATGTGCCCAATAAAACCCTAAACCCTAAACCCTAAACCCTAACAGCCAAACAGGAGACCCCAGGCTCGAAACCCTCTCGCCAGGGATTGTGCACAAGCACGTCTTGGGTTTAGGGTTTAGGGTTTAGGGTTTAGGGTCTAGGGTTTAGGGTTTAGGGTCTAGGGTTTAGGGCCTAGGGTTTAGGGTTTAGGGTTTAGGGTTTACCGCCTGAAGAAGAAGTAAGCAGCAATCGCTGCAACGGGAACTAAAAGGCCCACGCTGAGGCCCAAGGCCAGGGGCAAGGCGTTGCTGCCTGAAGAAAAACAAAACATATTTATTTTTATTTATTTAGGGCTTAGGGTTTAGGGTTTAGGGTTTTAGGGTTTAGGGTTTAGGGTTTGTCTGTCCGTTTATTTATTTGATTGGTGGCTTGTTTGTTAACCAGTGCCCCCTATCTGCACTTTTCCCTTTTTCCTCAATTTACCCCCTAACCCTTGCCCCCATCTGAATATATATATATAATATAATTAGTTTTTCTCTGTTTAACCCTTAACCAATGCCCTTATTTGCATTAATAAATCTTTTTCTCCATTTAACCCTCAACCAATGCCAGTTTTTGAAAATATTAATTTAATTTGAAATTATCCCTTTCCCCTCCCCCCTCTCTGAATAAATCAATTTAATTTGAATTTGAATTTACCCTAACCTAAACCCTAAACCCTAAACCCTATCTGAGAACAAACAGCACTTTAATACTAATTGAATATTACTATATCCTTTTCTTGTTTCCCCTTTCTGAAGATAAATATCCCCTTAATTCAATTTAATTGAATTTCAATTTATTCCTTTTCCTTTCCCTTTCTGAAAACAAACATCCCTTTAATATGCCTATACCCTAAATAGCCCTTCAATGTGCCCAATAAAACCCTAAACCCTACACCCTAAACCCTAAACCCTAAACCCTAAACCATTCCTTTTCCTTTCCCCCTCTAAAAAAGGATTCCTTTAACATGAATTGGACGGGCTTTTCTGAAAGATACAATAAATGGAACAGTGCTAAATTAATTTCCTTTTCTTTTCCCTTTCCTTTTCCGAAAAAACAAAACATTTCTTAACATGAATTGAATGCTGCTAAGTTTATTATTTCTTTTTCTGAAAGAAAAAGAAATAATAAACTTAGCAGAAACCACTGTAACAAATATAAAACCTAAATATCCCTTTCCTAAGTCTAAATTTCTCTCCTTTTCCTTTCTTTTTCCCTTTCTGAAAGAAATATCCCTTTAACATAAATGGAATACTCCTAAATGTATTTCATTTTCCTTTCTCTTTCTGAAAGAAATATCCCTTTAAGATAAATGGAATACTCCTAAATGTATTTCATTTAAAAGAAAACATTCCTTCAAGATAAATTGGAAACTAATAAACTTATTTCCTTTTCCTTTCCCTTTCCCTTTCCGAACATATATATAAATAAATTGAATACTAATAAATATATTTCCTTTTCCTTTCTCTTTCTTAAACACTAACTGCCCCTTCCCTATGCCTGAATTTCTTTCTTTTTCCTCTTTTTTGCTTTCTCTCCCTGAAACAACCTTCCCTCTAAGTTAAAACTAAAGCGCCGCTAGCTTTGTTTCTTTTTCCTCATTTTCCCTTCTCTTTCCCCATACAAAACTACCTCTTTCCCACGACTCCAGCACAACTATTTACCCAATATCCCCCATTCCTGCGTCTAAACTCGTTTTTTTCCCTTTTTCTCCCTTTCTTACATTCGCACTCTTCACTGCCCCCCGTCCATTCCCCATTTTCACAAACCCAAGGGTTTTGCTGGGCTTCATCGCATTCACAGAAGCGGGGCACTTTCCATCCCTCAGACGCAGCAGTGCAGGGGGGTAGTTCTGCATCGTTGGGATCGGCCGATCCCAGGGAGGTGAAACTGAGGGCTTGTGGGGCGGGGAGGAGGCAGGTGGGAATGGTGTCAAACATTTCGCAGGTGCCGTCACCACTGGACCAGTTGGCGTAATTGATGCCCACCCCTCGGGAGTCCGGCTGGTCTTCTCCGAGGGCCCCCACGGGCCATAGGGTAGCCAGCACTGAGGAGGGGGCCCCATCCTCGCGGGGCCCCTGCACGGAAGAGGGTGCATGCGTGTATCGGCTGGGGCTGTCGGAAGCAGCAGCAGCAAACACTGCAGCAGCACATTCTTCAGGGGTGGTCCCCTGCTGCCGACGACGGGGGATTATCCTTGCACATCTATTCCCATTCCAGACCCCAAAATGGGCCCCTAAAAGGGGCTTTTCGGGGCATGCAGTCTTATGATCAAGTCGGACGTAAGGCGAGTTGTAAGAAATCTTTCGAGTTGTTTTTTCGGGCTTAAAACAATACCAAGTTAGATTCCGGGGGTCGTCTCCCGCAGTACAATACTTACCGGCCCCCTGCAGCAGCTGCATAGACACCGCAAGTAGGGTGCATACTTTTTTCTCCTCATCCCACACAAATGGGTACCGATATTTACTTTCCAAGTCGGTGCTGCCATTGGGGGCATATGTTGCCCATGCCCACCAAGCACATAGACCCAAATCATCTTCAACTTGAAGAAGTTTCTTAGTTTCGGGGGAGTCGGGTTTGTTCTTGGCTTTTTGCTTTTCAGCCATAGCCTGCAATTCCGCCAGCGTAAGAGGGCTTATCTTTACTGGCTCTGTTTCCCACATCCCAAACCCCCCCCCTAATGGACTAGTGTCTTGAGAAGTTCCAGCTAAAGGCACTCTTTCTAGGAAGTCGTGGGGCCAAACAGCGGCGTCTGTCGTGGGCTGGTCCAGCGAAATCACCTTCCCCACCACTGGGCACAAACCCGCAGGCTCCCGGTAACTTCGATTCTTTACCATTTTCTGGTTGCCCAGGTCCACGTACACCCCGCTGCCTGCATGCATGCACCAGAAATGCATGCAAATGCATTTGCATTTGCATGCAAATGCATGCATGCAACAAAAAGCCTTGCAAATTCATGCATTCAAGTGCATGCAGGCAAATGCAGAGGTATCCATAAAACTGCATGCATCAAGCTGCATCCATAAGGCTACATGCAAATATGCAGGCAGGTCCATGCATGCAAATGCATGCATGCAAATATGCATGCAGGTGCATGCATGCAAATGCATGCATGCAAATATGCATGCAGGTGCATGCATGCAGATGCATGCATGCAAATATGCATGCAGGTGCATGCATGCAGGTGCATGCAATGGGATAGTATTGAAGTAATACTGTGCATGCATTAAGGGTCTTATTCTTTTTAAGAGAATATATCAAGAGGAGAGGCTACAGGGGAAGGCAAGGAAGAGCAGGGGGAAACAGGAGAAAACAATAAAGCAGTAAAAACACAAACAAATATGATAGTGTAGATATGTGTATATATATATTTATTTATTCATTATTTATTTATTCATATATATATGTGGTTGGGTTTATTGGGTGCCAGTGGTTTCCATAGAGTATAAACATTATAAAGATTATATTATAAATATTACAATGGGAGAAGGACAGCGAAAGAGAGAGTATTCGTTTGTATTTGGAGTGTATATATGTATAATAGATTATAGAGGCTGCTTTATGTGTGTATAAAGGACTTTTATAGTCTATTCCTTCTTGAATATTGCGTAAAGGCATGTAAAATGTATATTTCTACTTTGTGGCCTTCGAATGTGTTTTATTTATCTGTCTCTTCATCGGCCCATATACATAATTCTGTGTTGTATTCCATAAAGGGTATTATTTTCAAACAAATGAAATGTTTTCTCTCACCATGGATGTAAGGAATGTTATACTTCAATAGAGTATCCCCCCACGGGTTTGGTAGTGCTTCAGGTGTATCTTCAGCTGCAGTGACACCTGCCAGACAAACAGCAGCAAAGGCGCTAAGGCCCAGCTGCTTCGCCCATCGAACTGCCATCTCAGCTGCTGCTGTTGCTGCTGCTGTTGCTGTTGCTGTTGCTGTTGCTGCTGCTGCTGCTGCTCTTGAGGGGCGCGGGATCGTGGGCAGCGGGGGTCGGCGGTCCCCTGCGGCGCTGCGGTTCAAGGAGGAGAGAAAAAGGAGAAAATGGGAAGTTAAAGGGAATTAAATTCAATGGTAAAGATATAAAAGGGAAAAAGAATGAAAAAGGTAGACAAAGAGGGGTTATAAGGACTAGTCTCTGCAGCAGTTTGCTGCGGTAACACGCTGTCGCAGCTGCTACAGCTGCAGCGGGGGCAGGATCTGGTGCCTACGGGCAGCAGCCGCTGTGTTTATGAGTAAATGGAGTACATTAAAAAACAGAAGCACCGGGAAAATGGGGAAAAGGAGAAAAGGAGGAAAGGGAAACGGAAAAAAATCTGAGCTACCTAGCGAGCGGCAGCATCGGGATCGCTGCGCCCTGCTGCAGCAGCCAGATCGAGAGGAAGAGGGGAGGATAGCCCTTGAAAGAGAAAGAAGTGATCTCAAAAGGGGTAGAAAAGAGGAAATAAACAAAGAAAATGCAATGTTGAGGTGTATGTACACCCCAAACTCCACCGCGCACACCCAGCTGGGCCAGCGGCCCCAGCGCTGGTCGCCCGCGCGAGGAGGCGGCGATAGCGAGGGTGGTTGTTGCTGTTTTTTCTGGGTTTTTTTTTTAAAAAAAGGAAATAGGAATTAAAATGCAAAGAAAAACCTATTTACCGACCATTTATTCAATAATAAACACCCCCAAACGCACAAATACCGCCAACCCACACTCCGCCTCCGGTCTCGCCTCAACAGACCGTTCCCCCACTGTCGCTGAGGCGCCTTCTCAGTGGTAACAGCAGCAGCAGCAGCTGCAGCAGCAGCAGCAGCAACATTATAGCGCTTTGTTCTGTTGGTTTTATCGAGAAATAGAGTTTAAAAACTCTGAAAAGGCCCAGGCTGAGGCAACGCCACCCAGGCACAGCCATATACAATATACAGCTTTAAGGAGAATACAGCTCAGTCCCCTTCACCCCACTCAAACTTTAGCAAAAAGGAAAAAAAACAAAATAAAGCAGCAAAATGCAGCTGGTGTCTTTCTAAGGGCCGGTGCAGTCTGTGGCGTTTTGAAACAAAGGCAAAAAAAAGATTAAGAATCGATTTTCTCCGAATAAAATAACAAAGATCCAAGAAACCCTTAAACCTTAGAGAGACGCCCGACTTTTAAATAAAAACAAACAATGAATTGCCTTTAAAGATTCAAACATTTCCCAAAAACTTTGAAAACTTGAAAAAGAATCGATTAAACCCGCAGGGGTTTTAATCGATTTCTTTCAAGCTCTTGCAAGGATCCTTCGAAACAGCATATGCCTTTGAGGCATTAAATGGAATATTCAAAGGATTAATAATAATAAGTGCATATATATAATTAATTGATTAAATATAATAAATAAAAACCGGTTCAATTAAAGAATTTGGGGCCCAAAGCCCAAGCTTGCATGTCAAACCCATTTGTTGCAAGCTGCGCTAAACCCTAAACCCTAAACCCTAAACCCTAAACCCTTCGCAGCGGGAACAGAAAAGCGCATATTTCGTGCTAATAACGCTGGGGGTCGGGTCATTCGTTTATTTTATTTGCTGCATTATCTAAAGAACCATTTCTTGCTGCCTCTGCTGTCTATACGCCGCTTAAGCGGCCTTCGGGCGGCAGCAGCAGCAGCATGTACACCAGCAGCAGCAGCTGCTGCAGCAGCAGCAGCATGCGCTGCTGCAGCAAAAGTCCTTCTCAACAGTGTGGCGAACCCTTCCCCAAGGCCGGTCCAGTGGTGCCTAGGCAGGGCGCACCGGCTGTTGCTGCTGTTGCTGCTGCTGCCACTTCTGCTGCTGCAGCAGCAGTTGCGGTTGCTGCTGTTGCTGCTGTTGCTGCTGTTGCTGCTGCTTTTGCTGTTGCTGCTGCAGTTGCTGCAGCTGCCGCTTTATTCAATGCCCATGAGCTTGTCTAGTCTCTTGGTGACCCTGGCGTACTGGAGTTCTGCATAGTGGCTCCATTCTTGCTGCAGCTTTTCTGCTGCTACCTTCGCCTCATGGGCCCTTGCTGTTTCTAAAGGCAAATATATTTGCCCCGCCTTCGCCTTGTGGCGATGCAGCTGCAGGATGGCAGCCCTGGCTTCAAACGGGGTTTCGCAGTCTGCATCCAGTGGATACACAGGCACCAATAACCCTAAACCCTAAACCCTAAACCCTAAACCCTAAACCCTAAACCCTGGAGCCATAGAACTGCACAACTGCCTCCACACCTTCTACAATGATAGAGGGTAGCTGCCTTGTTTGCTTTCTCTCTGCTGCCGCTTGCCCCCCTCCCGCAGCAGCAGCAGCCGTAAGAATCCGCAAGTATATATATATAATATATATAATATATAATATATAATATATACAATATATATATTATTTACACCTTTAAAGGCATTACTAACTATCTCTGTTCTCTTTCTAATACCTTGAATAAAGCTTGTTAGGGTTTAAAGTATATATATATACATGTATTAATTAAAGGCATCATTAATTATCTCTATTCTCCTTCTACTACCCAATATCTTAGGGTTTAAAGTACATATAACCATTAATTAAAGGCCTTATTAACTATATCTATCCTCTTTCAACTACCTTGAACAAAGCTCCTTAGTGTTACTACCTTGAATAAAACTTCTTATTGTTTAAAGTATATATATATTATAAATATATTAATTAAAGGCCTTATTAATTATTTATTTTCTGTTTCAAGTACCTTGGACAAAGCTCATTATTGTTTAAAGTACATATATATATTATAAATGTATTTGTTAAAGGCCTTCTCAATTATTTCTGTTCTGTTTCAAGTACCTTGAACAAAGCTCCTTATTGTTTAAAGTATACATATATATATTATAAATGTATTTAATTAAAGGCCTTGTTACTTATTTCTTTTCTATTTCCCGTACCTTGAATAAAGCTCCTTAGTGTTTAAAGTCTATATATATATTATAAATGTATATTATAAATGTATTATAAATGTATTAACCACAGGCCTTGTTCCTTATTTCTGTTTTATTTCCGTTACCTTGAATAAAGTTCCTTAGTGTTTAAAGTCTATATATACATATATATATATATATTATAAATGTATTATAAATGTATTAACTACCGGCTTTATGTTCCCTCTTTGTGTTTTATTTCCGTTACCTTGAATAGAGCTCCTTAGTGTTTAAAGTCTACATATATATATATTATAAATGTATTATAAATGTATTAACTACCGGCCTTGTTCCCTATTTCTGTTTTATTTCTGTTACCTTGAATAAAGTTCCTTAGTGTTTCAAGTCTATACATATATATATATATTATAAATGTATTAACTACCTGCTTTGTGTTCCTTCTTTGTGTTTTATTTGCGTTACCTTGAACAAAGTTCCTTAGTGTTTAAAGTCTATAAATATATATATATGTATATAAATAAATATATATATATATATATATATATGTATATATATATATATATTATAAGTTACCTTGAACAAAGTTTGCGAGTGCCTTTTCCGCCTCTGCCCTTGCGGGCGCCGGGAGCAGCGGATTCCGCGCCCGCAGGCGGAGGGCCAGCAGGCGCGCGGCCGCGGCCTGGGGGCCCCCGGGGAGGAGGGGCCTCGCAGCGCCCACGAAGAGGAGGGCGTCGGTGAGGGCGTCGAGGGTGGACACCTGGGGCAGGATATTTCTATGGCTGGGGAAATAGTCTTAGTGCTACTTTCTCTTGGTTTGTTTTCTTACTGGAAATGCATTTCTACACAATGTTCAGGAAAAATGAAATGCTGTGGGGGTCAAACGTAATTATTCAATCTAATCGACTTTAAAATTCAGGTGGAGACAAATACACCGAGACAGCTGGAGGAGAGGAAAGGGAAGGGGAGGGGAGGGGAGGGGAAGGGAGGCTGCTGCTGTAGGACAGCAACAGAGCAGCAGCAGGAGCAGCAGCAGGAGCAGCAGCAGTACCTCAATGTAGGTGAGTGCATCTTTGAGGGTGTCTCGCAGTTCAGCTAGTCCCTCTTCCTCCATGGCCTGTCCTGCTGCAGCCCCGCTGCTGCTGCTGCTGCTGCTGCTGCTGGTTTCTTGCTGCTGCTGCTGCATGCGCCGCTGCCGCGCTGCTTCCGCTATAGAAGCCAAGGTCTTCGGCGGCAGCCCCAAACGCTGGGGCCCCGTCAGGCGGGCGGGGAGACAGGCGTGGGAGCGGTAGTCAGAGGGGTGCAGCAGAAACTGCTCAAGGGCCTCTTCGCTGCAGAAACTAAGTGTCTCCTTTCCATACTCCACTAGCAACCGGCTGTCTCCTCGCACCAGCTCGCCCGTCCTCACTGCATGCACACCCTCCCAAACCCTAAACCCTAAACCCTAAACCCTAAACCCTAAACCCCCGAACCGCAGGTGCTTCACACAGACACAACAAACACACAGACAAGGCATTACTCGAGGGTCAGGAGGTTAGCATACTGCTGGCCTCCTGTTCCGATAGAAACCGAGGCAAGGCAAGGGGCCCCTAAACCCTAAACCCTAAACCCTAAAGCCTGGGGGCCCCCGGGGCCCCCGCACAGATTGCAGAGAGAGTACAGACAATAGACCTGAACCCACCTAGAGTGACAGGGCAGTACCCCTTCAGCGCAATTTCTGTTGCTGCTGCTGCTGCTGCTTCCGCTTCCTCTGGGCTGAGGCGGCGGGGCAGCAGCTCCGGCAGCTGCTGCTGCAGGTAGGGTTTGGGCTGGGACAGCAGCAGCTGCAGCAGGGCACAGAAAAAAAAGGGCACACACACGCAGCCAACCCTAAACCCTAGCCCCTAAACAGGAACAAGCAGCAAGAAAGTATATTACTATTATATCAAGAAACCTGGCCTGCCTGCAGAGGCTGGCGGCTGTGTTTTACCGTCTAGGGTTTAGGGTTTAGGGTTTAGGGTGCAGGGTCTGCCTGTGGATAGCAGCCATCCTGTGTTCCAATGCAGCTGAATAAGGGTTTAGGGTTTAGGAAAAGACAAGGGTTTACCTCTAGGTGTTCTTCAGAACAACAGAAAAAACGGGCCCCCTTTGTCTCCACCTGATAGTCTTGCATTTCTCTGCAGTCTCTTAGTGCGTTCTGGCCGGTTGCATGCAGCAGCAAAAACATAAAATATAAAATATTTCTTTTTAATCGACAGCAGAATGTGTCTCCATTTACTCCTGTCTCCTAGTCCCTTGTCCAGCGAAGTGTCTCCACTTTTACAAACAAAAACAATATACTCTCTCTCCTTCTTTCTGCTGTCTTGGGGATATGGCTCAACAGCAAAAGCAACCCCCTAAACCCTAAACCCTAAACCCTAAACCCTAAACCCTAGATCAAGAGAGTTTGCATGCAGAACTACATTCAGGGCTGCATGCAACCCCTCCCCCCTCCCTAATAAGGCCTAAGCCGTTCTCCTGCCTCTGTATTCCGTTTCTGCATGCCCCCTCGGCTACGTTCCAACCCTCCCCACCCCCACCCCTAAACCCTAAACCCTAAACCCTAAACCCTAAACCCTACGCCTCACGTCAACCGCCAGACAAACGGGGCAGTAGGCCGCCAGCTCCCCCTCCGAAGCCGCGTCCGCCCGCCGCTCCACTGGACACCGCGCTGGTCTGCCCTGGCCTTTGAGTCGTTCGTACCCGTGCCTCCTGCGCAGCAGGGTCTGGGCCAGGGCCCCACACCCGCTAGCCAGAGGCTTGAGGCCAAGGGCCCTAGCAAACCCGCTGCATGCAGCCCCTGCTGCTAATGCCCCAGCAGCAGAAACACCAACAACAGCAGCAGCAGCAGGAAAAACAGCAAAAGCAACAAACGCGGCCGCAGCAGCAGCAGCAGCGGCAGCAGCGGCAGCAGCGGCAGCAGCAAGAGCTGCTGCAGCAGCAGCAAGAGCTGCTGCAGCAGCAGCAACAGCAGCAAAAGCAGCGGCACCAGCAGCAGCAGCACCAGCACCAGCAGCAGCAGCAGTGGATGCTGTTGGTGCCAACTCACCTCTATCTCCCTCTGCACCAAGTCGAACTGCAGCCACTCCGACTTGCCGGCGGGAACCTTCCTGGGAGACGATCCCCGCACCCCACACCCCACACCCCCCAGCTGATTTTCTGAATCCTTGGATATTGTCGGTGTGCACGTGCAAATCGTGCAAGAAGGGGGCTCGGGTGTATTCGCAGCTCACACGATTCGAACCCCCAACGCACGGAAGGCCTCAACCTGCTGCAGCAGGGCCTTGTCTTGGAACTGTCTCCTTGCCTCTGCCAACTCAGGTGTCTCCAGAATGTCTCTGCCGTCTCCATAAGGGTACCGGGGCCCTGCAGCATCTCCCAACCCACCAGATCTGACTGTTATTAAGCCTGCTGCTGCTGCCTATACACCCAGGGTTACGGATGTTGCGGAGGCCTCCGTCCTGCTGCTGTGGGCGGTGCTGCAGCAGCTGCCGAGTTGGCTAGCTAGCTGGCTAGCTAGCTAGCTAGCCAGTGTCTTACGTTTCTTGGGCGTCGTCGGGTGCGGGGTCTTGGGCTCTTCTTCCAGCAACAGCCGCTCGTCTTCTCTCCACAGATCCTCGCCCTCAGGTTCGAAGACAAAGACAATATCTATTCGAGGGAAGGGGAGGGGAGGGGCCAGGGTGTCTGTCTCCGTTTCGTCTCCGCCCAAGTCGCATGCGTTTTCAACTTTTGCTTCCTGGGGCCGATTGGGCCTTGCAGCAGGTGTCTCCTCAGAAGGGGCCGGAGGAGACGATAGGGCCTCAGGAGACAGTGTCTCGCTCCCAGAGTCAGCAGGCAGGGGGTACTGCCCGCTTACATCTGCAGAGGCTGAGCGCAGGGCCCCCAGCTGCAGCGGCGGGATGCTGGCGATAACCTCTGCTGCTGCTGCTTGGGGCCCTTG
This sequence comes from Eimeria brunetti, assembly GCA_000499725.1. NCBI lineage: Eukaryota > Apicomplexa > Conoidasida > Eucoccidiorida > Eimeriidae > Eimeria > Eimeria brunetti. The sequence continues at coordinate 11,608 of HG713520.1, forward strand.
TCCTTCTTCGCCTGTCTCGGGGGCAGGGGGGGGCCCCTCTGACAGTAAGGAATCGGAAGCAGGGACAGACGCAGGGTCAGGCTGCTGCTGGGGGTCTGAGGACTGGGAGGGGGAGGGGGGTTCAGAGTGGGGGCCCCCTTCTAAGGAGACAGCAGCAGCAGCAGCCGATCTCTCAGTGGATCCCTCAGACCCTTCATCTTGGATTTGTTCTCGGTTTGATGAATCGACAGACTCCGCAGCAGCTCCTTCCTGCTGCTGCTGCTGCTGCTGCTCAGGGGCCTCAGCCTCTGCTGCTGCTACTGGGGAGGTGGGCACCTCCGTCGATCGCGAGCTGCAGTTGCTGCCGTGGTCCAGACGGTGTTTATGGGAGATGGTTGCTGCTTCTTGGGGCCCTGCATGCAGCAGCGCCAGCAGCCGCTGCATGTCCACTCCTTCCAAGCCGCAGCCATCCAGCAGGAAGCCCCGCTGCTTAGCCTCGTGAGAACGGAGGCGAGAAGCAATAAGCATGGAGGTGCAGCAAGGGGCCGCCGCCTTGCCCCTGAAACAAAGTCCGAAAAAACAACAGATTCACAAATGTCTGGGTGTACGTACACCGCGGTAGACTCGGCCTAGCATGAAGGGATTAGGGTGGGGGGGTAAGCCTTTTCCTCACTGCTGCAGGTCCTCCACGATGAAGCTGCTGAGGGCAGAAGCAGGGGCTGCTGCTGCTGTCACCTCCTGCAGCAGCTGCAGCGGACTGACGTAGAGGGCCCCGCACCAGTCCGCAATTTGCTTGGCTATCTGCAGGCCCGTTCCCGCACATTAAGTCCAACCCTTCCCATGGGTTGCACATATATATATATATATATATATATATATATATATATATATATATATATATATATATATATATATATA
>HG713521.1:0-12462 GCA_000499725.1 Eimeria brunetti
TTGCAGAGCGCGGCTGCGTACATTCAGTATTCGGAACGCCAGTTTGTGATGGTCTCACGAGTGTACTGATTGTACAAAACAGTTGCACAAGGTCCTGTGGGGCCGATAGATACTCATATTGGTTTGCTCTTTAGTAGCGGGCCACTGGGAACCTGACGCAAGTGAGGAATTAATTTTCTGAATGGGTGGGATGAAGTTGGCGTTGCTTTATGGCAAATGGCTTAAGACGTGTGGCGCATAGGTATGTTTTATTACGTGCGCGCAGTCACAGCACTCCTAAGGGTATCTGCGTTTTGCATTCTACGCGTGGCGAACGGGTATAAACTGTTCGCGATTGTTCAGGCTGTGCGTCGATTTGTACTGACGATTTTGTTGTTGCATTGACTTCGTCTGTATGAAGCCGCAATGTGTGGCGTGCCTGTGTACACGCAGAGTGACCTAAAGAACTGGAACAAGGGGGGATACGACTTGCCTGGTATCTTGAAGGACATCTCCATTAGTTGGCTGGTTGCGAAAGATTGGGTCAGCGCATGCGGCAGGCGTATGTTATACAAGCTAATAAGTAAATCCTACAAGGCACTTTAGTAGCTTAGGCGGTGGTGGAACAGCACAAGGGCAGATAAGGCTGGCGCAGATGGCAAGGGTAGTAGTTAGGCTGCACGCGCACCTGTAAACTTGCAGGTTTCTGATGGTGACACTTTTTAACTGCATTCCCAGTGTCAGCTGAACCTGTCCGTCTTCCTGGGTGCTTGTTTTGCTGATGGCTGAATGCAATGTGTTTGGCAGCCAGCCAGAAAATGAACCGCAGGTGTGGCTGCACGTGCACAGTGAGTCGAAATCCAGTAATGTGGTCATGATGCAACCAGCCGTGGAGATAGCAGCAGCACTTTCGGGGGTTCGGGAGAGCCCCTGCAACTTAGGCATCGCATCCATTGTCACTCACAGTGCCTGTGCACACTATCAAGTTCATATTTACTGGGATGTTGCGCAAAACGACATGCGCGCAGAAGCGTCACATTCTGAGCTGCGCAGGATGCGCATGAGAGTGCTTTACAACTGCTAGAAACCTTTTGTGCCACTCATTCCACCTGGCATTGACGCATATCGTGCATGCTATAAGTTACTTCACACAGTAGTGCAGGCTGCCCAATTATTGCTATCGGTACGGGCAAAGGCTTATGCCGATTATTTCGTCTTGTTTCAAATCCAAAACATGATTTAGGCCGCTTTGACGCCTTGTAAAATCCGTCTGCTACGAATTTTCAGATAGTGAGCAGTCATTGACAGTTCCTCGAGCGCCACGTTTCCGGTTGTTCGCACGTCCGCAATCGCTGTTGACTTTCGCAAATAAACCCAAATCTTACACTAGACCAGCATAATGCCGTTGTAGTGCAGTATACGTTTGTAGAGACTCATATAAATTGCTGAACGATGCTGCGCATTTTGAGACTTGTACCTAAAATGCATCAAGCATGTTTAAATAGGACGCTGGCTGATTTGGAATAGAGCCCGGCAGCCTGAGTGGGTGCATCCCAAAACATGCGACACACTTGCCACCAGAATAAGCCTCCTGGTTGCTTGGGAAAATCTTACGAATGCAGCAAACATTTGCCACTGGGAGACATAGAATCTCCGGGCGCATTCCCCCACGTTAGGTAATCTATTGCTTTTCACTGGACAGCTATAGATCACAGGGCGTAGCGAGAATATTGTTTGCCGAAATAGTTCGCTGAATTACCATCAGGGACCTCTCTTTCGTAGAATGTTAGCCACCCCGGGACAACTGTTTTCTACAGATAATATGTGTGCTCTTGGGCCGACGCTTCCGGATGCTTTTTTTTTGTTCCAACAGGGCTGTGTAATTGTATGCATGGATGCCCACAACAATCCGTGCTGAAACCCATCCGGAGATAAAGATGCAGCTATTGGATGGTTGTTGTGGCCTCAAGGGCGTTTGGGATGGATAGCTGTGTCGGCATGGACACTCCGTGTATCACTCGATTTTTAAAATGCTCATTTAGGCGGTAAGAGACCATGATTACACAGGTTCATATCATAGGAGGTCAGTAGTGACGTCAGCCAAGCTCGTTCGACACAGCGATGCCTGTCACACCCCGTGCTTCGATAGTTCTTCGGATCGCAGCAAAACTCTGCACGAAGAAGCAGTCCCTGAGCCCTCGTACAGAGCTTCAGCTCCAACGTTTTTTCTGGGGAAGTAAAACGATGAGACTACCCTGAGACTACCCTGTCTGGTGTTTCTAAGCCATATTGCCTAGAAGCACATGGGGGGACGGCATACGTTAACCCGCTCTATGGCAAAAGTGTGCAGAGGCCTGTGGATATGTGGATATATGGGAGGCACCTTAGTATATTGTGAAAGGGCGCATCGGAACGTTTGGCTAACGAACAGATTGTGTGCTCTATGGCTTTTCATCTAGGCCGCATTGTGCTACAGGAAAATGCATTGCGCTCTTCTATACATTATTTGTACAGTTACAGGCATCGACGGATTACTGTACACCCCTTTAACGCCAAAAAGGCGTGTCTAGAACATTTGTGTCGTTAAGAGAACCTAGCGCTGCCGATGCCTCCTACAATGGCCGCTGTGCGCGCAAGGCGTGTGGGGCTGCTAGTGCGTTTCCTTCAAGTTTTCATTCCCTCTAAACAGTGTTCAGCATCTTACTGAGGCATTCCAAAAGTACTGTGCACTCAGAGTAGGAGATTCAGCTTCTCTGGGAGGCTTACGGATCTTCTTGTGGGCGGAACAGTTGTTTGGTATGTGGTTGCGCAGACCACCGCTACAAGCACAGAGTATTATGCCTGGTTACTGCCCGGGTTCCAATTGTATTAGGGTGTACGCCAGTATACAATGCAGATTGCGCTGGACAGTCTGATACCTGCTGGAGTGGGCAGATGGGTGACAGTATATATTTCCTATATTTCCTTGTTTACGACTGTTCCCAGTCCCGCAGATTTCCTTGTCTTGGCAGGTCGTATGCGCAGTCTTTACAAGCTGTTTGATTATATCTAGGCACGTGTGCTTCTAAAAGTGCTGTACCGTGGCACCGAACACAGTCCGTTGAGGTAATGCGAATTGATTGACTGTGGGGCAAAGGGTTGCCACTCATTCCTAACAGCATGGGTTGTTCCGTCGTATCACCGGACGACTTTCCATCATCCTGACCCGGTAAATGTATTTCGATAGTGATGTTATGCCTAGCAGAGCATGCTCACGTTTCTAACGCTTTCTGCCAAGATCCCTTACCCGCCGCAAAAGGGAGTACGAACTTATTTCCAGACCGTATCGGGGTCTCGATGTAACCATGTTTTCTCCTGTCTGTGTCCGATGCAGCGATCCATGCATCCTGATGCCTATCCGTCAGTTGTGCCCGCGCAGGCGGGCACAACTGACGGATAGGCATCAGGAGGAGAATGTCCTCTCTCGATAGCAGCTTCTGTCCTACTTTAACATTTTCCGAAGTTGCTGTGCTCTGTGTTGCGAAACAATGTTGTTCGGAACCACCTATGAGTATATTTAAACTCGATATGCAGGGAGTGAGTTAATATATGAATGGGCATGAGTTTGCGTGAAACTAGCCAAACCCATTACCTACCGTTACCCTCGTGCTGGCTCTCTCCGTAAGTAGGTTTGTCATGCCGCGTTGCTCATCTCGCCTTTGCTATTAGTCGTAAAGGTTGGGAACCCAACAAACCACCATGTCATTGTATAGGTAACAAACAACGCATTTCAATGCCACAGCGGGCTAACGTATGCACTCAACGTTTTTGGTCAAGAAGAGCATGTAGTGTTTACCACTGGTTAATACGGTACACCAAGCGGTAAGCGCGGGATCTTCTTGCTGTTCTTCTTCCAGGCATCCGTGGTGCTCTGTTCACATGAATAGATTGGCATTGATAAGAGTAGTATGGCGCCCTCTGCTCCTGACTACCAGCAGGGTCGCTTGACGTCCATACCACTGACGGTTAGCAAGGCTTAACCCGTTCGAGGGTGAGTGTCGCGAGCCGTACGTGTTCAAATAGATAGTGACTGTTGTGGAATACCTGGAGTGCCTTAGCAGTGAGCTATATATAGCCTCCCTGAAATGCGTCACTTCAGGCAGGCTATTTTGTGGCCTCATTTGTGGGTGCAGTGGATTGGAAATCTCTTCCTCATGGGTGGTACCAGACAGTACGACATACATAGCGGATGTTGTGCCGGTGCAGTATTCGTCCGTTTGTGCACTGAACCCCCAGGGTGCTGCAGGCTGCAACACCATGCCAGTTCAGGTGCTACCGTGTCTACCCCGGACAATACGCAGGACAGACATGGCTGCTTTTGATCCCGCGACTACGGTTGCTCAGTATCGTGCACTTGATTCAGTTTGTGAGTGAATAAGTGAATCGTACTTGCAGGTTTTAGCAGAATACTCGAGAGATTAAGACGTGCACCGTCTTACACTAGGCGACAGGATGGCTGTCGACGTGCGGCGCTACACCTTCTGAGCTTTGTGCCCCCGGTGAAAGTGTTATACTGGAGGCATTTTGACGGCCGCACGCGCTCTCCAAACTGAAGCTCGTGCGCCGTGCACTATGGTTTTTACTTGTTCCATTGCCACGTGCTTGCACGTAGGGTGCAGTAACAGTCATCTTTATTGGAGCACCCCTGAATGCGGGCCTACGTTCTGCGCGAAAAGAAACTGTAGTAATTATGTCTCCGCCGAACGGCTGGTGCCTCATCAGGGAGTGAGTGGGAATACGCCTCGAATGCATGGGTCACGCGCACTTCTGACGAAGTAACTACGCTGTATACGCGAAGTATAGTACACCTGTGATTGGCGCATGGTACCCAGCTGGATTGTATGCACGCTCACCCTCAACTCTAGCAGCGATCAGGTCTAGCGTCAGATCGTAAAATTCGTGTTTTACCTATAAGTGTGATTGCGCTGTCGTCCTAGGAGGTGACACATGGGCGCGAATGAGTTTAAGAACTCTGATCTGCCCGGAGCACGACTGACTGTGCTCAAAATGTGAAACATATGCTCGAAGTACTGAATTGGTTAGTCGTTCAGTTCACCTCTATTGCCGTCGTAGGCTTCTGTGCGTGGACGTTAAATGCTTCCCAACTGTCCCATATTGCAATATGGCTCAGGCAGTAACGCCTTCACACTGTCCTGTACTGGAACTCCTCAGTGCGGCTCGAGACTGAAACCGGTTGCTTCAGCTATTAAGTCTGTGGATGCGGTCCAGTTGAAGTCCTAGGCGATGCAAGGGCGTATATGTGACAAAGCTGCTGGACGGCAGCCTCTAGCCCTTTCAAGAGGCTGAACGTCCTCAAGTGCTAGGGTATCAGTGCATGCAGAATGCACTGCCGGTCAAACTTGGACATGTGTAGCATACTTACAGTGCAGTGAGCTCCTGTGTGACCGTGAAGCAAGGCTGAAGTCCGGCAACTTGTATTCTCCGTCGCGGTCGATTCAGTATGTAAGGCTGCAGCATGCATGTGTTTGTTCTCTTAACTGACTATGCATAGGGTATCGGTGATTTGCATGCAGCTGCCAGGCGCATCTGGCCGCATACGCAAGACGCGATTAGTTTTGCGAGTGTAGTTGGTATGTCATAGCAACACAGTGGAGCATAAACAGGTCATTGCGCACTTTGGACAACGGTGGATCTAGGAACGTCTTGTGCAGATAGGACGCAAGTGTAGCTACATTGCTGAAATTCACCGAGGATGCTTCGTCGCAGGTGTGCAAGCTTGGATAGAGCCAGTTTCTTTGTTTCTGGCAAGCAAAATAGATGTTTGTTCGCAGCGCCCTTGACGGCACCAGCATTAGCACATCGAAAATTGATGTAGCCGCCGGCCTGGGCGTTGAACTGTAAAGTTGCCAGAGCAGAGAGTCTGATTGCCATTGGCACTTCCTTGCTTGGCAGCTCATGAGCGCCTGGCCTAGAAGCATTTAGATGCTGAATAAGATGCCCTCTGCCTGTCATATGGAAAAAGTGCTCAGTTCGTAGCGGCATTCCACTGTCGCAGCTCGTGCGTAGACGTGTCTGCATGCAGTGTTGTAATGCAATCCTTCCAGAAACCGTGTACAACCACGTGAGAAGTTACCTGGCACTGGAGATAACACTACAATCCCAAATGTTGTTTGTTTTGTGACAGGCAGTGCGTTGCTGCATGCAGTTTTCCATCATTCGTGAACCTTCTGTCCGCAAACAGATCCTTTGTTTGATTTCCTCTACAGGCGGATTTCCGCGTCTAAACGGCTGTCAAATCGGCAGTATTATCAGCCACTTCGTATCCCTCAGCGATCAATACTGACGGTGCCCACTGAATGTTCTGTCGTTCACAGCCTCGCACAATTTCATCAGTTGTGATTGGCGGGGAATACGTCTTTTCGCCGGCTTGCTGCTTAACATGATGGTTCGTGTGTGGCGTATCGATTTGGCTTGTATGACGACAGCTTGTTCCCTTCACAGTAGCTAGCCTCTATGGTGCTACGGGTGGATCCCGTCCGTCTCTGGAGCTACTGTAACGAGATCTTGTGTAGCCTCACAACGAACACGCGAATGTTCGTAGATGTGGCAGTTTCTGTCTTGCTGTAGGGAGTGCGTGGGATTAGTTGATTATTTCCTATTATGAGTCCATGGCACCTCTCTGGGACCTGCATTATGCTTGCCTCTTGCATGCGACGTTGATTAACTTAGTCACTGAAGGACACAACAGGCCACTGGTATCTCGTGTCGTCCCGCCGCCATATGCATTCGCCAACAGTTCTGCTATAAGTTGTACTCAAAACGTTTTACTGTTAGATGCGGGATAGAGACAAACAACGCCACCCGTATCGATACCAGACGTCACCCGACCGCCGTCATGGCACTGCTGACGCTGTCTGCTTTAATTGTGAGTTGCCTAGTCACAAACAGCCGGCACACGCAGGTATGTTCATGAAATAGATGGCCCTGTGACAACGCGGCTCCGGACCTTTACGCGCTGCATTGTGAAAGGGCCGTGCCCAACAAGCATGAAACAGCCGCGAAGCGCCTTCGCGGATGAAGGAGAACAGCAGTGAGCGCCTCTGTACAGCCGAATCATGAGACCCTATGTACAGTTAAACAGTGCCAGACTTTGTGTAGTAGCAATCAGTACGGCTAAGCCAAATCTGGCTCAAACACGCTAGTGTCTCCGTCTTGAGAAGACAAAGCTGGGGCCACTGTCCGGGGAGCGGAAGGCGCCTTGATTATCGGCTGCCGACATCAGCGTCCTGTGCTTTCTCTGACGACTACCACACTAGTTTTATTTTTAGAACCGGGCGATAGATCTGAGACATCGCACCGTCGAACCTTGTCGTCGAATTCGCCCTATTCGTGTGTATATGTCAAGCCGCATGTTGTCGGGAAAGCGTTATTTTGCTGGCGCCACAGACTGTGCGCTTTCAGTTTGCTCCCTTATCGTAGGGATCTAGCATCAAAAACGTGAATGGTGAACCCAGCACTAGGAGTGGCTTGCCCACGAGCTTTCACGGCGCTTCGGCAGACGCTGCTGCAGCGAATGCTGAGCAGCGAATTCTGAGCAGACGAAGCACCTGAAGTCGGTGGCACAACAATATTGTCCTTGTACGGCTGTGTACATGGTTGGTTACGTCGTTCACTGCATACTGCATTGCATACTGTGTGTGTGGTAGGGCCGTGTTAAGCAATCCTCGCATGTTATATAGGCTAGACCTTTCTTGTGTGCTGCTACGTGCCCTCGCCATCCGTTTCATCAAGCATTTGCAGATGGGAAATTGCAACCTGACGCGAATTTCGTAAGCAGGGAACAGGCGTGCGACAAGGCTGCTTGACCAATCATTCCTGAATTATTGTTGGTTGGAAGTGAGCGGGCGATATTGTGAACTGGTGAACCCTAGATAACCAGTTGATATTCTTCTTCGGAAACGGGGGAGCTCTACTTACTTGTAGGGCACTACTTTGACTGTGCAAGTAGTAGAGCAAAGATGTCAACTCTTGGGTAGATAAGCCTCTTAAACTAGGGCTGCATTCTAGCCCTATTCTGCAGTTTTGGTTGCTGCCTAGAGCAGCTTCGCGAGAAGATGACGTGGTGTGGCGTGGACTTGGAAAATGTCTGTTTAGGCCTCCTTCCAGGGAACGTTTTACGAGTCGATGCTATAAATCATCATCATGGGTATGATGATAATGTTCTTAAATTTATAGTAAGAGCCCTCCACCAGTGGTCTGTGCTGTTGCACATTTCTCATCTCTTAGGTTTCTCGGCTAAAAGTTAAAAATCCCTGGGTGCAAATCTCTTTTGGTGAGCCCTGGTGCCCGGTGCAACTGTGAAGGCACCTAACACCTTCCTTTATATAAATCTTCGAGTTTGTATCCTGGATATTGCTAATTACATTGGAAGTCTGAAGTGCTTACACGGAGAATATACGCGCTCTGAGAATGATTTGAGCAGTGTAGCCTGTGGTACACTCACCTGTGGTACACTCATACTTGTGGCGGTACGCCGAGACACGCTTTGCCCGTGCCCGTTTTTTTCGTATACGTGACTACTGGTTTGTTGCCAGTTAGAAGAAATGCTGTCGCCAAATAGTAAAAACGCTGCTGCTGTTATACGCAAGGGCCACGAAGACGTCCTGAAGTGCACTGGGTGCCTTGCACCATTCAACTTGTCACAGGGCTCTGAAGTAGGTGGTTGTTGTGTGCTACCGTAAAACCTTGCGCCTTGTAAAATGGTGTGTACATGTTCAGGACGGAAACCAAAATGGCTTGCCTCCAGAAAGAAGCTTTGGAACGTTGCTAACAAAAGCTCATAGGTAGTTGACTTTCTGTTTGGCATGTGTCCTGTTTGGCGGCATGGAAAAGAGCATGAAAGCAGAATGTTGCAGTCTAAACGGTTTAGTCCGAAGGTTCGCGACAGTATCCTGCTAGGCGATTGCAGTCTCTGCTGCTGTCCAGCACAGCTGTGTGTTGGGTCCAGCGCCAGCTTGTTTTTGGCCCATCCAGCGTGTGCCTCTGCACAAGGCTTGTCGGCTACTTCCGTGCATGCAGTTGGTGACGTGTGGTGCACGGGCGGCTGTTTGGTATCATTCCAGGGTGTATGCGTACTAGACGCACATCTTGTGCGCATCCTTGGTGTTGTCTGGGCGGCTGCAGGCGCACGCATGCTAGTTAGGTGTTTGTGTATCTTGACACACTTCGCGTACGCTTTTGATTGGCAGGGTCTTGTTGTACGGGAGGTGGGGATGTGGCACAGGCATAGTGTTGCTGCATACTGTACAGCACGTTGTACTGCCGAGGGAGAGGACTTCATTTTGCAGGATACGACGCTTTGATGCATGCAGAGGACTGGGTCTTGGGATGTGCTGGGCGTAGTGGGGCTGACAGCAACTGCAGCACAGTTGCGCCTTTAAAAAACAGCTTCGTTACGTGAAGGAGACTATTGTTTTAAGGAGTGACGTTCTGAGGCGATTAGCGCTCGGGACACCTGGCTGGGAGCCAGGGCTCCTTCGCCTCTTCGGGTGATGCAGCTGATGCTACGAATGTACGTTTCAGACTGGGCGTTTGGTGCAGCCAGAAACATGTCACCGGCTGTTCGATGTCACGTTTGGGCAATGGAATCGGAGCGTTCGAAATGCCAACGAGATTAGCAAATGTGTCCTGCAGTAGCTATGCGTCTAATTTGAAATAGGTGAACCGATTCCGTGTCTGTGGTGGGCCAGATGCTTCACAACATTGCAGGAAGCCTACTCAGGAAATTCGTCGCGTGCAGTTAGTGGGTACAGCGCGTCTTGCTCCTCATGATCTTGCTAATCGGGAGGTATTGTGGTACAGAAGAGACCTAAAAGCTCTTGGGGGACTCACATCTGCCTGGGGACAGTTGGGATGCCTGCCGCGTTGCTGAATGCTCTGAAACCACTGCACAACAGATGATGGTTGCGTTTGCCTAATATATGCGCTTCTAATGACACATCAGCTGAGGCACTTTTTGACTTACTATTTTTGCGTTTTCTGTTGCTGGCACGCACGATACTGCTGTATATGGGTGGTGTATTAAGCAGGAGTGGCTCTGCCAACTCGCCACATGCACTTGCTGTTTTAAAGAGAACTGTAGTAGTAGCTGGTCGTTACATGCAATCAGTGATAGAAAGGGATCAGGTGATCGCTTTCTATCACTAATTGCATATTGTCAGTGTGTACAACGCACGGCGTTCTGTTTTAGAAAGCTTGCGCAGGGTGTAGACAAGCGATAGGACGTTTGGCCTACCGCAGTATTGGCCTATATGAAGCAAACCGGAGTATATGGCTTTGTTGTGTGACTTACGCTCATTGAGCCGAAACGACGTATAGGATCCCACCGGAAACGCCGGTTGCATAGTTTTGGGTAGGGCACTGGAATATTGCTAGACAGCACCAAACGGGTTGTGAATCATATGCAAATATCTGCGTATGCAGCCCGTTTAAATTAGGCTGCTCAGTGTTTAGACTGAGTAACTGTGGCGACGGAGTTGTGTGTGCTTATCGATCCCGGCGCTTATTTGTTGGCTTCCGCCCATGCTCTTATTTGTCCTTCGAGTTCCGGGGGCCCACGGCTTCCCTCGTGCATGCGGGATCTCCACATATGTTCTTATGTGAGTTGTGCCGTGCTTGCTGACGTCTGTAGACTGTGCGTAGTATCTGCCTATTTGCCCAAAGTACAAGTGAAACGTGAAATGTGATATGTAAAGATGCACAGCGCTTAAAGGTGAAATGGTCTCCCGCATTTGCTATTCGAATACCCTTCACGTACTAGCGTGCGTTTCGATGCTTCCGTATAACACAGGGAGTAAGTGATGCTGTAACCGCATGCGGCGTCTCCCTTCCATGGCAAAAAATCGCAGAGACCTTGGCACTGCTTTTTGCTGCGGTTGGCGCTGCGGCTGTGTTTTGACTTGCCATGTGATGCGGTGAGTCGCAAGGTGAGACTGCCACGATAATTGCGGAGGGTTTGCGCTGCTCGGATACAAGAGCTGATAGTGTCGCTGCAGTGTGTGGTTACCCTATATGTATAGGGGAGGCGATATGCACGTTTTGTTTATATGTGCGCGTGCTTGTCTGTGGCATGCGCACGTCTGTGTGGCGTCCTGCATCGGATGTCCAAGCAGAAGGCCCCGGTGCTGCATCTGGGGCGGATGTGCGCTAATAGCTTGTTTTCTTATTTCAAAGGTTGGAAGGCGGAATGGGAATTGCTGAAATGCTTGGCCTGTAAGAATGACAGTTTTTCGGGGGCGTCAGCAAGTGTTGGCCTGCGGCCTGCTGGCTTGTTTGTGCTGCGCAGTTGCTGTTGACTTCATTCACCACCTGACGCAAGCCATTTACGTGTGGAATGTCATAGCAGACAGGATTTGAAGGGGTTGCGTGGCAGGGATTTGGTTAGGGTTGCGATGCCGTCTTTAGCCTTTGATGTGCACGAAGGCTGGGGATGCTAGCTCCTGTATCCGGTGGCAAGTTTTGTCATTTCTGGTAGTGTTTGGTCCAACTAGCATTGAGCTTTGCAATGGTATTGAGCCATATCGCATGATTTGGACGCATGTGGGCGGCCTGCACCTTGACGTTTGGATAGGCATGTGTGAGCAATAAAAGCACGCTCAGCTACATGCAAAATCATTTCACGTTTCTGAACTGGTTGATGCTTTACGCATGCTGACCGTTTACTCGTATGATGAGCGTTGGCCTTTTTTGGTTCCCTGAGCATTTGGCGTGAGCCCTTGCTGAGTCGCCTTCCTAGCCATTGTTGATATTTAAGTAGGCGGACCCGGCTGTGTCCTAGCTCTGCGTGTAATGTGGGAAGCATGGGAATGCTCAGAATGTGAGATGGGCAGTGTGCGAGACCCTGAACCAGTGGCCACTGTTAGCGGTGCCAGCACGGAAATGTGAGTGGATTTCAGTATCGTTGGTTACTTGCGCTTGTGCACTTCAGACGTTCTAGGTCGTGCTATCACCCATATGCAGTCTGTGCATATGGTGTGTTTGGTTAAGGCTGAGCGTCTAACGACCGGTTGCTTGGCTTCCTGCATGTGCCTACGCGCGTTCAGTCGTTTATCCTTTGTCCCGTTTTGAGGGATAAGAAAGATAGCCGTCTTCGAAACAGGTTGACATACGTACACAGCTTTGGAGCTATGTTCCTGCCTGCAGGCATTCATATGGGTCTTCGATATATAGGGGCTAATGCGGCGTAGAAGACTGCGTTGTGGGCACTTCGCACTCTGAAGAGCACTCACACTCGTGCATGTCACTATTTCTGTGGCTGATTCTCAATTTGTGGAACATACGACGTTCGCTGTCCAGACGGTGCGTGGTAGTATCACGCGTCACGCGGACACGCAGTTGGTCGTTGCAGCATTCTGCAGCTACCACGGAAGTCTAGGACGAGATAGAACGTGCTGGGACTAATGCCCTCTGTGTGCGTTTACAGCA
>HG713522.1:0-12460 GCA_000499725.1 Eimeria brunetti
CGGTGAGCACTAGAAATACTGGTCGAATTGGTAGTAGGGGCAACAATTGGTTGTTTGTTGCGATTGTTAGAGTACGTCAATAGAACGGAACCGCGGCATCACTCCATAAAAGCAGTGCAGCGCGCAGGGCAGGCGGCATGCGAGGGGCGGCAAGTGACCGGTTCTGTTTCTCGGCGAGTGGAAGGGCTTGGCCACCGTGGCGACAGTTGCAGAGCGTCCGTGGAGCAGATTCTGTGAAATGGGTGTGAGCAGATACAGCAAGGTTACTGTTTTGTGTGCTTGTTGTCTGTGACGTTAACCTTTTAGGTGCGCGCCTGATGCAGTGTGGGAAGGCTTGGCGAGTGGAGCGGGCTGGCTCGCGGCTCGCGGCTCGCGTCTGCCGCACCCCCGATTCCCAGAAGCCACGCAGGGCATTCCGGAAGCTACAGATGCAAGACCCAAAACTTGTTGTCCCTAGCCCAAGAGCATTATCCGCGTCCTGACTTTATACGTAATGAGGAGGCGACGAGATGCGTGATGAGTGGAGAACAGCTAGGCGGCCGTAGACAGGTGGATAGTAGTGCATGCTGGCATGGTCACGAGAACTATATAATGGCGTTGCACGCAGAAGGTGCGCTTTTGGGATGTATGCTAACAGCATGGAAAGATGGTTGCGCTCCATTTGTGAATGCTGATGGTGTGGCAGGCGTCGCGGGTGATTTGGTAGATCTGAAATCGCAGGCAACTAACTGTGTGCTCGCACTAGCTCTGTTTCCGACATTTTCGGTGCGTGGTCAGTGCGGTGTGGCGGCTTTTGGTTGCTAATGACCGGATTTTTCTTGGTGTTAAGCGTACCCCGCAGCCTCGTCCGCAGTCTTAGTTGACTGCGAAGGGGCAAGCGACACCTAGGTAACAGGGGATGACCCCGGGGAACCATGGTAAGTGGTTGAGGGGAGACTGTAAGGTCTGTAGCTGTCATTTGCCTCCGAATGAAGGATTTGACTGCAGTATATAGCAGCCAGGCACCTCATTCTGTCGGATATGCGAAGGTGGCGGGAACATTGTTGGCACTAGTCCTACCGGACCATTCGCGTCAGTACTTCATATGTGATGGGGGAGCGGCGAGGTGGGAACGCGCGATAGAATATAAACTGGGTACTGCTGAGGAGGGGTTGAAAAGACGGGATAGGCTGGTTTGTGTATGCTTTGACGCGAACGTGAATCTACACAGGGTGTAAGCGTTGACAACATCGCTTCGAAGCGAGGAAACGGGGCTTATCAATTTTCGCAGGAGGTGTCAAACAGTCGCGGACGAATTGACCTTGGGAACGCTTGGGTGGATACGACGTGTATCATTCGCGTCAGCACTTCATATGTGGTGTTGGAGCGGCGAGGTGGGAATGCCCAATAGAACAACCTGGGTACTGCTGAGGCGGGGTTTAAAAGAAGGGATATGCTGGTTTGTATATGATTTGACGTAAATGTGAATCTACACAGGAAGTAAGCGTTGACAACGCCTGGGTGAAGCAGAGAAACCGGGCTGATCAATCTTCGTCAAATTTGGAGCAGTGTAGGAGGCGTCGAACAGTCGCGGATGAACTGGCCTTGGGAGGGAAGGTTTGGGTGGATACAACGTGTCGCTTCAGCACTTCATACGTGGTGGGGGAGCGGCGAGGTGGATAGAATAACCTGTGGACTGCTGTGGCGGAGTTTGAAAGAGAGGGATAAGGTGGTTTGTATGATTTGGCGCAAACATGAGTCTACACAGGATGTAAGCGTTGACAATATCGCAGTGAAGCGGCTAAACGGTGCCGATCAATTTTCGTTAAATTTGCGACAGTGCAGGAGGCGTCAAACAGTTGCAGATGAATTGAACTTGGAGTTTTGGAAGGTTGGGTGGGTACAACGTGTTATGTGAAAGAACGCCCTGTACACCGCGTTCTTATTTTAATGCCACTCTAGGAGGGCAGTGGATCATGAGGGGCCGGCCGCATGTAGTGTCACGTGAGGGCAGTCTTGACGGTGGCGCACACAAAGGTGCTGGCAGTCTCGCGATGCTGGTTGGGCCCTCCATAACAACTCCGCACTGATTTAACCTTCGCAGTAGAGCAATTGTGAGTAGCAGCTGCTGTTGGAAATGCAGGGGTGAAATGACTGGGTAGCTTTACCTGGTAACTCGAGGAATAGCGGAGGGTCTGGGTCTCGTTGGTGCTGGCTCAGCAGATCGTGCTGCTTTGCTTGTGCATCGGGGAGTGCGTGCGATCCCTCGTGTCAATGGGCGTTGTTCGCTAGCGGTTGTGTGTGGTAGCGCAAGGAGAGAGGTGTCGTTGTTTAGGCGTCGAGCGACGTGTGCATTTAGCCGCACTATTAGTTTTTGTGTGTGTGTGTGTGTGTGTGTGTGTGTGTGTGTGGAGGAGTGGAGGGGTACCCAGATAGCGTGCAGCAGTGCAGGACACTAGGTCAGGTACTACTTGTAGGTATCATGAAGTGTTTTCCTGCATTTGCATGCAGGTAGTGTTGGACGAAAGAAAGCCTGTTCAATCAACTGGCAATGCTGGGCAAGCCCCCTGCAAGGTTAACATAACTTTGGTTCGCGTTGGAGAACTCGCGGACACATGCTTTCCCGAATATAGGTGCCATTAAGCAGTATTAAAGGGACGTGCACCTTCATTCGCCTGCGCTTCTCTCTCCCCCTGCGTATCATGTTCCAGTTGCCCAAGCTTCTTAGGCAGAATAAAACTGCAGGCCACCTGTTGGTGTATACTTATCGATGACACGAACAAATTCGATTGAGTTCAGTTCGTACGCGAAGCAACGAAGCATTAGGTGTCACATCGGCATATTGTTTTGAAGAAAAGCATTTGGTGGGTGGTTGACTCACCAAGGGTGCTTGCCAGTAAAGGATATGAATCAGTTTTTGCATTCTACTCTATGTAGTAAGACAGCCTGGTTTATGTCTACAACAGACACATATTACCATGTAGCCTAACAAAAGAACAAAACCAAATGACAGAAGATTTCCTGTGCATGTGAAAGGGCACTTCTGAACATTTCTGACAGAAACACGTCCCTGGATACGCTAACAAAGAAAGTGAGTTGGCAAAGGCGCTATTCCGAATACTTGTGGCACTGACTACGAGTATTCCTTACTTGAGGGCTTTACTGGCGCAGCTTGACTGTCGATCGTCGGAGGTAACCATTGTTTTTTCATGAGCCGTGAAATCACATTGCAGGTTGGGCGTGGGTAACCAACATTCAGCGAGGCAAGAACCAGAAGCTAGACTTATGGTGTGTCTTGCAAATGAGAACGTACCAAATGGTGTTCAGTCCACTCTGGATTCCAGTGCTTGGGCTGTCTTTCTTCCTGAAGGCACAGCCCCACGCGTCAAACATAGTGGAGGGTATGTCCGGACTCTCGCGCGGGGGCTTCAATTTTTGTGCCTTTCTTGAAGTGCCAGCATCATGGAACATGCCATTATTCTTTCTTTCACCTTCGTCACCTTCGACAGACAATGTCTAGTTAGAAGTGATTTACGTTGGTGTTAACGAAGGCCTTTGAAATCTCAACAACAGAAGGTTCGTACAGCGCATATGGCCAGGGCAGATGCTGGCCGAAACCCTATATGATGGGATATAGGGTTTCGTCGAAGCTAAAGCGACCAAGCACGATAGATCCAGCATAGGAGATTGTTGAAACAACATAGGGAATAGATCAATGCAACCTGCTGCGTGCAACGTAACCGACATGGGTTTTTTGGCACCTAACCAAAATCTAGATTGCTCTTAACGAAACCATAGAACTTGTTCGGGCTCTTCGTGTATCTGGCGACTATCAAATCCGTATGTGCATGAGGGGTTGATACACTCAATCAGAGCGTAAGTCTGTTTCGATATTGATTCTAGTGGTAGTTTCTGGACCCACTTAAAATATACGCGTACGTGCACTGAGAAGGGTGGGAGGCCACAAGATCTCAAAGCGACGCAAGATGTTATCACTATGTTCTCTCGCTTCTCAGGCTTCTCTTTTTCCATGCAGGTTTTCCCAGCCTTCGTGCGATGCTCACCTAAATGCGCAGGCGTGCTGTTCTAAGCAGTGGATGACAGTTGGACGCCACAAACGAACCTCTGCAGAGACCTTTAGTGACTACCGCACTTATTGCATCATAAGTACTCACTACGTGGGCTTTGGGCTGCTTTTGAAACCATTATTTACTTGCACCCGAAACTTTTCGATGAAGGCAGCCCCTTTTTACCACAGGGAGGCCGTGCTCTCTCTCATTAAACCAGTGCCTACCGTGGATCAATGCACTGTATTTGATAACAAGAGCTACTAGACACAGTGTACTAGTATTGCAGGTTGCTAGTGTGTAGAGCTGAATACGCGCCCCGAGCTAGGGAAGATGATGAGCAACGTGCATGACGGTATCCGATTACCTCCATCAGAATATCAGACGGGTTGTTCCCCTAGAACGCAACAGTTTTTATCTGTCTCCGTTGAGCGCGTAGGAATGCAGGGCATCTTTTATGCCACTTTTGCCGGACCGCTTGTTACTTTGTTTTCTATGTATATGCGGAGGGCCGTTCTGCAAGCTGGAAGGACGCATCAGTCAGCGGCGAATGAGCGATGGCTAGCTGCGAATATGATTTTGCCCTGATGTTAATTATTATGAAGCTGCTTTCCGATTGTATGGGTTCATTCTGGAGGGCTGCACTGTCATATTTTGCATGCTGCGCTCAACTCAGAAAGTCCGTCGCGGCCCCCACGTTGTCAGGGACAACGCGGGCCGGTCTCACATGGTTTTCTATATTGTATCTATATTTAAGCTTAAAATACGACATGATGTTGTCTTAGCTGAACGTACTGAGGTTTTGTGTTTGCAACAAACCGAAACATTGGCTCCTAGACGGTTCCATGCAAATTTGGCGTTGCACTGCGTGGGTGCACATCATTGGGTAGCAGATAAGATGGGTCACCCTCCATATGCGCACGTGGATAAAGCTCCTTGAATATCCCGGCAATGCATGCTTAATATAGCAGCAACACAGCTTCTGCAATTGTCACTGAAAAGCGTCGAAGTTAACCATGGTGAATGAATTTACCGCGTCAGACTATATCTGGTTGAAGCTAATGCGGCGACTGGCTGCTTGCAACCCTAGCATATGATCGATGGACAACCGGTGTACGCGCCGTATAGCATTTCTTATTTGTGAATGGTCTTTAAGAATCGTGGAGTATTTTCAGGTGTTCTTCTAAGGCTGTGCACCAATGCAGCAATACCGTGTGAGCATTGCTCTTTTTAAACACCGTTCGGTGAGATCTGATACAGAGAGTGCGCTGCTTCTTTGATCCCGTTACGGCAAAGCAGTGCTAGAACAGTGCCTAGTCGTAGCGATAAACGAAGCTACAACTCGGCATTGTACTGTGTACACCCGGATGAGTAATGAAGTATAGATGAGGCCTACACTGGCGGCAATTGATTTAACTCTATCCTATCTCTCACAGTAGTGTACTTGTATCGCGCGCAAGTGCTTGCTTTTTCCGCTAAGTTCGTGAAATTTCAGGGCTGATATTCACCGCAAGCCGGGGCATAAGTAAAGCTAAGTGTTTGCTTATGCCATTGTGTAAGTTGTGTATTGGAGGCCACCTCCTGTGGCTTGTTTTCAAGTATTTCCTAATACAGCTCGTTCTGTGTTATGAGGACTGTTGGGATTCCATTTCGTTTGTGATGAAGGACCCTCATGTGTGAAATAGTGAAGTGGAAGTACGTGCACTTTGTATATGCTTCTACACCATGAATCCGCTGCATATGCTGAAACGTTTGCAAAATGGAACACACCACAATATTAAGGCCGGACCCTATCGTGCACTACAACCTGGCAAATGAAGGCCCATCCAGCTGGTACATTTGTTGTTGTCCTATCAACTTATACAGTATAAGCACAGATGATGCGCGGTCGCATTGCTTCGAAAGGATGCGAGCGTATCTCCCGTGTGCTACTGCAAAATATGCCGTGCTTATTTTCACTCATGGTGACGCTGGAGCGGTCCTCTTGAGCCCTTTGGGACACGGCAACGTACTTAGGCAAGATTTTGCTGATTTTCAGAAAGTAGGCTATCAAGATACCTCACTCGGGTAGAGCTGTCGCGTGTCCTGTAAGGCAGGGCAGACAGGCGAACCCAGGTGAAATTAACAAACGCTGCAATAGATGCCGAATGTTCTCGTACAGCTCCTAAAAGCACGGTGAACTAGACAATTGCTTAGGACCTGCGAACGCGGCTCCTCGTAAGACAGAGAAAAACCAACGGTGGCTTCGTATCTCGGTTTGGAATTACGTGTTCATGTGCACTCAGCATTAGGGGATTCATGTTGACATATGGCGGGCGGCTTTACTTGCGTCCAATTGTTTGAGTTTGTTTCTTGAATACAGCTGCAACCTCACCGCATCGAATATGCCTGTGACAGAGAAGGTGCACATCGGTGCATAACTCTCTGTAATATCCTAAGAGAAGCCAGCGTTATCTCCGTTCGTAGTAAGTACGTTCTCTGGCCCGTAAGCAGTGTATCTACGCCACGTAGGCCTAGGGCTAACATGCCGTGGCACCTTGCGAATCCCGCAGGCGAACAACGAATGCAAATTTCCAGAAACCTGCCCTTCGCTTTCATTTTTATTATACGCCTAGTGCAGAATAGAAACCCACTAATATTCTTCTGCAACAGGCAACTCCCCCATTCCCATTGATGAATAAGGGTTTAGGGTTTACGGTTTACGGTTGGGGTGTTAATTCCTTAGCAGTTTATCCCCGTAGGCTTAGGTTAGGATATTTAGGTTTTACTCTTTAGGGATTAGAGCGTAGGGCTTAGGGTTTAGTGTTGTGGTTAAGTGTTGTAGGGTTTAGGGTTTAGGGTTTTAGGGTTTATGGTGTCGTGTTTAGGCTTTTATGACGACAGGTTTACAATTTAGGTTCCAAGGTTTACGGTTGAGGGTTTTGGGCTCAGCTGATGTTTTAGGTTGGGCTGACGTTTAGGGTTTAGTGCTTAGTGTTTTAGCGTTTAGTATTTAGGGTTTAGGATTTAGGGTTTTAGTTCTCAAGGTTTAGGGTTTAGGGTGTAGGATTTAGATTTTAGGCTTTTAAGGCCCAAAGGGTAGGGTTTAGAGTTTTGGATTTAGGTTTAGTGCTTAGCGCGTAGGGGTTCACTGTTTAGTGTTTAGGGTTCACAGCTTCAGTGTTTACGGTTTATGGTTTAGGCTACAGGGTTTAGATTTTCAAGGTTACAGTGTTTGCCGTGTACGCCGGTAGGTGCCTGAGACGAGAATCAAACGCGGCACGCGCAGGAGGTAGAAAACTGCATTGACGAACCTGGGAACACTGTGTACTTCAGCTTCGTGTGGCAACTGCGCCGCGGTGGCATGCGGGTGCATATCTGTTCTACAAACTTTTTCGTACAGGATCTAAGAACTTGTTTGGCCACGAAAAGGAATTCGCTAGCATTCGGGGCACGGATGACTGCCTGAATAAAATCGTCAGACGCTCGTGATTATCAGAGCTGCGCTTACTCTTAGAATCGGCACAACATGACTGGCATTATTCGTATTCTTCTGTCCCGAGACACCTTTCACGTCTTCGGTTCTAGTGATTCAGCACAGATAAGCAAAACCACTTCCTGACTCGGGGTGAATGCACTTCGAGTGCGCTCTAAGATGAGGTTGATGGACAGAAGGTTTCTTCCAGCACTGGCATTATGAGCTGCATCGTCACGCAAGGCGCATAGTTGCCCACCGGAGCTGCTGCTCGAGTCCACAACCGTTTCGCGTAGTATTCAACGCATCTGGGCAGCCTAGACCACAGGTATCTGTCGATATGGAATATTTGTGGTCAAATTATGAGTGGCGGGCAACACCAACAGATATTTTTGGTTCCTAGATTTATCAGAGACCCTTCTGGCCGACTGTGTGAAAAACGTTTCTGTGCGTGTCAACAAATGGGAGTTTGGGGCCCTGGGGATCAGAGGGCCCTGGGGAACGGGCCTCTCTCTCACCAGTGAGCAGCAAAGACCAGCCTTGCTCTGTTCCTTGTGCCACCAACAGTAACACAACTGCAGACAGAACTCACTTAGTGATTTTATCGTTAAGGTCCCGAATTTCCTCACAGGATAGGGTAGCACGAACTAGGACAAGTAGAGGGACTGCAGGGCATGCGGGTGGTTGATGGAAGAACGCTCAGTTCCTCTTTAGTCCTGAGCCTGCCTTTTAGCCTATATTGTGATAAACATCACCCTCAAATTATTAATATCTCGCGCTTGCATACGCTAACAGCCAGTTAAGAAAGGTATCTTCCAGTGGTCCTCCCCCGTTGATCCCTACTGCAACGCCCACTGCAACGCCCTGAAGTTCCTTCCTTATCTGATTGCGTCAGGCTGAGTATAACTGTGCCGGATGATGTTACCGCTACATCATTGTTCAGTAAATTATGTTACCGCAAAACTTCAAAATAGTTTCATTATTGATTAATAAGAAGAAGGAATGTTCTGCCGTCCCCACACGCCCTGGCAAGGCGGCCCCAGGTGCTGAGGCAGGGAGTGGGAAGGAGACAGTCCAGCATGTGTCACCGTTTCTTGTTACATTTGCAAGGATACTCTCACTGAGGGTCCAACCCAATTATATCTAATACTTATTAACTACGAGACTCACTGAAAACTTACTTAGCAAGTGTCAACCCCCATGCGCCTACACGGTAACACGTTTCTTATGGACGCAATGAGCACGGCAAACCGTTAGGTTAGCATTGTTTGCCGTGATTGTAGTGAGTAGTCACTACAGCGAGGGTCAAGTATTTGTTTAAGAACAGCCTACAGTGGGGTTATGTTTGGACTTAAGCATGCGGCATTGGTGGCGGCAAGGCACGCTGTGACCCATCTGTGGCTGTCCCATCTCCCACCGGCCCCAGGACGTTTGGCCGGTGTGTGTAAGCTGCCTGGTCCTCGACGGGAAATACGCTACCTTCGGCAACCCATTTTGACCCGTTCCTTTTAATACACTGGCCTGATTACAGCTCATGACGATCCTACGGGAAGATAAAGAGCCCTCCTTGCGGATGGGATGCTTTGCTATTCGATCCCGCTCAAATGCGACTCCCTGCATCGCCGACTCACATTAAAATTGGAGACGCCACCATACCATCAATGTTGGCGTTTTACAATGGTTGAGGGAATCACGGAAATTTTGTCGCGCTCTCAAGAAAAAATGGCGGCAAACCCTAAATGGCAGGGAACCCGCGTTCAAAATCGAGAGACTAGGCGCATGACCATCGGCACACAGACGCCCCCAGCAATTCGGCTACTGCGTTGGATCTCCGGGAAAAGAATGAGAGTGTTTTTCGGAGGATAACGTACTGGGAGTATCCCCGCGGATGCATCTGCGTGTCCCGTAATGGAGAGCAGTATGATTAACTGACCCCACAATTTGAACACAATATAGACAAACAATGACGGAAACATATTATAGGAAGCGGAGAAAAAAGCGAAAATACAAGCAGTTGTTGCCTGTGAACTGTCTTGTAGCAGAGGAGTAGCGAAGGCATCTGGGTAGCGCTTTGTGTTTGGGAAACCGCATGTCCCAGATTGTGGACTGCAGCAAGAAGGGCTGCTGCGGCGCCCGCCAATCTTGCAAAGGGGTAGGAAGGATGAACTCAAAGAGTGCTAAGCAGGTTAAACTATAAATGTGATGAATTTGTGTAATTAATGTGAAACAATATGGTCGGTCGCTAGCCATGCCAGCGGTCGTCAAGACCATCGGGGATTCAGCGTTGTGGAGAAGTGTAAACATGCCTTAGTCTCCAAATAATGCACCCCGAAGGGAAGTTACAACTAGGTATAAATATGTATTCAGTATTAGGAATAACGTAGAGGCTCAACGCGTGGTGAACCTTCACTACAATCACGGCAACAATGCAAACCCAGAAGTTTGCCGTGTTTGTTGTGTTCATAAAAAGCGTGTTAGCTTGCAGGGGCATGGGCTGTCACTCACTGAGTACCTACTGAATATGTTTCTTAGTTGATAAATATTAAATGTATGGGGTTGGACCCTTAGTGTCCTGATAGTGCAACAAGGCGTTGCGACTGTAGTGCACAGGCACTACAATGGTGGGGCCTTTAAAGGCCTAATATCATGAAAAGGAATAAATACTATTAAATGTTTCAGGGATTAGGACACTGTTAGGTAGAAAAGCAGCTTAATCGGATCAGAGAGCTAGCCAGCCGGTACCAGCTTGGGGCCGGATGCGAGGCTGTTGCTGTGACTCTGGCCCTGCCCTCGGCGGGGGACGGGCATCAGTTCTATTATTCTGGGCTTTTTTCCCAACAATAATAGAAATTCTATCGTTTATTTGGTGGGGTATGGTGACTACTAGTGGTTGCAGCGAGAATCATAGATATTGGTAACAGGTTATAGAGTGTGCACCTATTTCCGTACAACTTAGGGAACTCACGTAGTAAGGCTGAAGGCCAGCTGTTCACTACAGCGGTACATGGTGGCCTTTCCGCACTTCCCAGCCCCAGCCCTTTGGGCCACTGCGCCAGGACGCGCCGGGACAGTAGAAATTTCCCTTTTTTGAATGACGAACTATGGAACTATTTTGAAACTTTGCGCCAGCTTATTTTACTGAGTAAGAATGTATCGGGAGCATCCTGACCGTCAATAGTTGTAGTGCCGCGGCAATACAATGCGGCATATCCGGTACCTTTATAGAGCCAGCAGATACACGAATACGAGTAAAATGTTGCCTAGAGGGAATGCTGTCACTTCGTACACGAAAAAAACACCTATATGATAGATATGCACACTTATCCCATATATGATTCGGGCTCCGCCGCCCCGAGCCGCTGACCGCCAAGGGCTCAGCGCCGTTGGCTGAGAGTCAGTTCTTTTTGCTTTTTGATGCATTTATGGGACTTGAGATTTGCTTTAAGCTTTTAAACCGTTATCTGTTGACTATTATCGGTTGTCCACTGACTGCAACGTAGTTGATGCAGGTGTGCACCTAGTTGCTGTGTGAGGCTGATCGTAGTAGCTGTAAGGGAGCTGTTCACTACAGTAATAGTCTGCTTGATGCAAAAAGATAGGAAAAGCGCGGCAGCACGCTTTCAGTGAGGTCCATAGTTGATGCCCCACAGACGGGTACCATTCGTTACTTGCTACTAACCTAGGGCTGAGTCAGATATTATAAGTTTGAGAATGTGGTTTACCTCAATGTGTTCTAATGCAGGCTCTGGACTGACGATGGATTGAACGCTTGTTCAGCGACAGCCTCTACTGGCCTGCAGTACCCCTATTCTTCTTAGGTCTAGCTACCCCATCGTGTGGGGGCATACGGGACCTCAACTGTAAGATCACTAAGTGAGTTCCGCTTGCGCTTGTCCTGTCGTTGGAGAACAAGTAGCGGAGCAGGGGTGCTCTTTTGTTGCCAAGTGGTGAGCGTGGGGCCGGTTCACGAGAGCCCATAAATCCTTAGGACAAACTGTCCTGTGATAGTATGCCAAGAGGAATTTCTCACACAAGACCCCTTACAGGGGATGCACTAGCTATTGTAGGAAACTACTAGGGTGGCTAGAGGCGCTAGCCGCCCTATAGTGGGGGGCTTTTTCAGGACAATGCTTTTCCGGATTTTTACTAGTACTACAATTGTGTAAAATTTTACGCTTTGGGGAGTACCTGCAATGCACCTGCGCAACTACCACGTGAAAGATGCGTCTGAGCAGGTACCGCCAAAGTGCGAGTTCTGTACCCTTGCCGTGCAGGCCTGAAATTGGCAACAGTTTCTCCAATCCACGTCCACCAGGACATAAACAAGCCGCCGTACAAAGTTGTCCTGTGGGTCCATTCCCGAGGGCCCTGAGATCTCCGGAGCCCCAAGCTCTCTTTGTTGGCAAGCAAAGAGATGTTTCTCACACCATCGTTACGCCATCCGTCGGTGTAACGATGATCTTGGATCTTACCAAGCGACCATCCTGTGCTGTGGAGTTAAAATACTGAGGATGATGTTTCACAAGAGGTTCCTTGAAGGGAGTTGACCTTACATCCAGCTCCAATCCCCTTAGACAGATAGGCGTAAGGGGCAGCGGCCTCTGCGGGATGAAGTGGTCTGAGATAAGTTGCAGAGTGTCTGGTTCCAACTAGTGTTGCAGGTCAGACTAATGTGCAGCCACATCCAGCCGTTGCACGCGTTTGCACTGTAGAGAACTAAAGAACATCTGCCTGGTTGTTCGTAGTTAGTCTGCGGCTACCTAGAGATGAAAGTACCAACTGTAGTAAACACTCACTACAATCACGGCAAACAATGCTTACCTCAGAGTTTGCCGTGCTCATTGTGTCCATAAGAACCGTGTTAACTTCTACGTGTAGTGAACACTCACAACAATCACGGCAAACAATGCTAACCTCAGTTTGCCGTGCTCATTGTGTTCATAACAAATGTGTTAACTTC
>HG713523.1:0-12363 GCA_000499725.1 Eimeria brunetti
CGTTGTTTCCTTATCTGATTGCGTCAGGCTGAGTAGTACTGTGCCGGATGATGTTACCGCTACATCGTTTGTTTAGTAAAATAAGTTACTCAAAACTTGAAAATAGTCTGATTATTGGTTAACAAGATGAAAAGGAATAGTTCTGCCTTCCCCACACCTCTGGCAAGGCGGCCCCACGTGCTGGGGCTGGGGCTGGGGAGGGGACAGTCCAGCATATTGCCTCAACCTCTTCTTACACTTGCAAGGATACTCTCACTGAGGGTGCAACCCAATTACTTCTAGTACTTATTAACTATGAGACTTACTGAAGACGTACTCAGTGTCAAACCACGTTCCCTTTGAAGTTGACACATTTGCTATGAACACAATGAGCACGGCAAAGTGAGGTTAGCATTGTTTGCCGTGATTGTAGTGAGTGTTCACTACACTGGGTGCGCCGCTGGTTTTGCACGTGCTCTCAGTATGACGTGTTACTCACATTTGTTTGGTCTCCTGGCCTCGGGGCAGCTCCTGACCGCCATTCAATGGTAAAATGGAGGGAACACTCACTACGACCACGGCAAACAATGTTAGTCTGACACTTTGACGTGTTCATTGTGTTCAGACGAAACGTGTTACCGTGTACCGGCATGTGGCTTCAGACTTGGTAAGTTTTCAGTGATGTTCGTAGTTACTGCGCATTAAGATATATTGGTTTTGACCGAAGTGAAAATATCCTTGCAACTGCAACAGGAGGCGACGATATGCTTGACTGTCCCCGTTGCAGCCCCATCCGCAACACTTGGCTCCGCTGTGCCAGCGCATGTGGGGCCAGCAGAACATTCCATTTTCCCATTATCCAGTTTGTGGAACTGCTCTCAAGTTTGAATTAACATATTTTGCTCAATATCGATGTGTCGGTAACATTATCAGTGTCAGCAATAGCTGGCCCGACGCAAACAGATAAAGAGAGAACGTCAGGGCGTTGCATGGGGGACAAACGATGGAGCCGGACTGACAGATACACGTTTCTACTGGCTATTAACCTATGCCAAAGCGATATACTGATAATTTGAGAATGTGGCCTATCATAATCTCCTGTAAGGCAGGCCCAGGACTGAAGACTGTGCGGGCGTCATTTCATGAACAATCGCCGTGCCCTCCAGTCCCCCTACTGGTGCTAGTGGTTGCTACCCCGTCCTGTGAAGGGAAGCGGGACCTTAACGATAAAATCACTCGGTGAGTCCTGTCTGCGGCTTTATTATCGTTGGGGACGCAAGGCGCAGAGGAAAGCTGATATTCGTTGCTCGCTGGTGAGGGAGAGGACCAGGCCCCTGTGATCCCCAGAGCCGCAAACTCTGCTTTGTGGGCAAGCAAAGGGAAGTTTCTCATACAACATCCGCAGAGAGCTGATATTTTGGCAAATATCGCATGGGACTATATCCACGGTGGTTATGTTCCCGTATGAAGAATTGTTCGTCCTGAGGCATTGTTTTTCCATCACGGGCAAGCAGGTTCATGGCTCGATGTTATCGCTTATAAGGATGGACTGGCATGTTAGCAGCGTCCTAGTGGGGTGTCCTGCCGAGTGGTATTACAACTGCACCGGGGCATTACGCCATGCACTGCGGTCATTTCTTGAAAGTTCCACAGGGATACCGGCACAGTGATGTGCAGATAGCGGGGTGATAATTGCGCCTGTTATGCGTCGCATAAAGCCCTGCAGGAAGTTCTCCGGTACTATCTCTGCAAACCCAAGAAGGGGGAGGCGCTTGTTGGTGCATCAATTCAGCGGATAAGCACTTGCTCGTTGGGCCGTTTCGCCGTGCGTAAATATGGAACTGTAAAGGCGAGCGTTGGGCGCAATATTCTGCAGCGTCTAGCTAGACCGGGCCAGTTCTGCTTGTAGTCCACGGCTACAATGGAATAGCAAAGCCGTGAATGAAGTCGTGGAAACTCTCAGCTGCGGTGCCTGCAGTGGAGGTGCAGGCGACGTGGAGGCGTAGGAGGTAGAGTTCGGAATGGCCTTCCGTCCTTCGTCAGCAGGAGGAAATGCCGGAGTTGAGACGCGGTTGTTGTCTCTGTTGGCTTACTTTTTTTCGATAGCCAGAGTTTTTGCTTTTATTCGTGTATTCCGGAGGCTTGGGTTTTTCTGATATCCCTGCAGGCTCAGCAATGCTCCTGCAAGCAAGCGTAGCTGCAGGCTGCTCTTGCCCAGTCTATGTTGCTCCTTTTCTTGGTGCTCTTGCACAGGGTTCGGGTGACTCCGACAACGAGTCCTAATAAGGGATGGTGAGCGCCGCGGCCCTGCACAGGGGTTATCGATGGAGGAAGCCTGTACCGCGTGACATGCGCCTCCTTTCAGAGATGTCTCGAAGGACAGGCTTCTAAGACGCGGCTTCCCTGACTTCCGCGGTTCCGGTAACGGGCGTGTACGCCGATATGTGAGGGTCACTTGTTGAGAAACCTGCACCAGACGACGCGACACTACTTTTGCCCCCATACGCCGCTTGGTTTGAGCGGCCGTCGCCGTTTATCGTCCGGTATCTGGTACTTTTCCCGTGGAAGATGTTGAGTATAAGCCCTGTGGCTGCACCATCTATGCCAATCCTTTGGGCGGAGGATGCTTCTAGGACATGCGTATTGATGTCAAGTAAGCCCCTTGAATCTGCCATTAATTTGCGCATGTGCAGTCCAGGAATAGGTTTCCTACAGCTGTTGCAATCCGTACGTCGTATTGTTAATCTCGGATGTAAGCAGACCTGCGTTAGGGTAGAAGGACACTGTCGCCTGTTGTATGGGGCGACTGGGCAGAGGCTTGGGCTCTTTCGGTGTTTTTATGATTCAACACCAGGAGATGGATAGCGATTAGCAGTATCAGCGGCTGATTTGCAGGGTATGGCCGCCTGGGGACGTCAAGAGCTATTGCCGAAAAACAAGACCAGAAACAAGCACAAGCTTCTTGTTGGAAAGGCAAAGCGCCACATGTATTTAGGCCTACTCTACGGTTTAGGAAAGCGCTCGGGCGCCACCACAACAGAAGGAGACATTGAAGCTGCTTTCATGGGGCGGTGTTTTAGCATCTGCCCGCCGTCACCATTCCCGGGCGAATAGACCTTTCCCCAGGGGTAAGGGGCTTCGTTGTCTGTCAGTGTTAAGCTTACAAAAGCGCTAACGGATTGCCTGCGTGTTGCCATCACGCGAAGTAAACACCCGTAATGGGGCCCCCAGCGAAAATATAGACTGCTCCCCGTGAGGCTTTTTAACGTGAAAAATTGGAGATGGAGGGCAGTACGATAATGGCAATAATTACCAAACAACACAGCATGTTCCGGTACCCGTTAGTACGCCTCTCATTGGGCGATAAGACTCTGCCTCAGGTGGCGCAGTCAAGTAACAGATCGGCGGGAAAAAACAACACAACGTCTCGTATGTGGCTGAGGATAACTCTAACGCACACTATCGGTTTTGCGTTTGTGTAGGCGCATCTGTGCCTACCCTGGGTTCGCGCTAGTTGCCGGACTACCAGATATAATGAACGCGCTACCAAGTAAGCTAAAGGTCGGCGACGCGCAGGGGCACTGGGATAGGCTTCTTGAGTTTTGCTGAATCATTGTGGCTTTAAGACCACCAACGCTGAATTCAAAAGATGGATGGAGAAGGCGAGACGGTGCATGAGAACCAGCATGCAGTTGCCACCTTGCCGGGGATAGTCGCCAGTCGAATATTGCAGTAGTTGTGTGCTTTACATATTTCGCCTGCCTCTACAGCCGGTGTACCCTTCGGCCGAAATCATGTGTCGTTAGGGTAAATGCCTAGGTATGCCGGCAGTCAGCCCAGACACAGTAAGCATAATGGCTTGAGTAAAAAGCTCGACGAAGGCAGGACTGAAATAATGGGGTTGCTAGTCTCGGCACGCTGTAATTGGGCGGGAAGTCCGAAGTAGACGGGCGGGCAGTAATAAAGTACTGCACAGTGCTGCTAAGTAGAAGCACCTGCAAGATGATTATAACGGTCGAGAATCACCAAGCGAAATTGTAGATCTGACATTTCTACTGGTTTAAAACGAAGGCTTACCTGCCAATTATGCGTCAAACTGTCAAGGGCTGTATTCTAAGGTCTATTGGAATAAATATTCTTTCGGGGATACTGTACACCACTTAGTGGACAGCTTCCGCCTGTCCTAAATCATGGGGTGCAGCAACAGGTCCTCTCGCCGCTATGCACAAATAAACTAAGGGGGTTAAACCGTAGACAAGCTAACAGTTAGAAGCAATCAAATTAGCAACGACCAGCGATGATCAGATGGTTAGGGTATTCATGGGTCTATAAAAAGCACTGAATGGACCTTGATGGTTAGACGCTCTGGGCAGAAAACGCAAGCGTGAACGTGCAATAGTGAAACGTGCAGACGAGAGGAAGAGGACGTTCCAGCTGCTCTTCGCTGCCTCTTGCAGAAATGCAGCTTTTTTTACTTCAGAAGGATTGTTGTTTTTCCCAGAGGATTGGGCTTACGCTCCGGAACTGCTTGGCGCCACCACAAAATCATAAAATCTTTAGGGAAGCGTCGAGCTCGTAGTGAGATCTTCTAGCTTCCGCCAAAAAAATATCTGTACAGCAGAAGGGCGGCATGCAGTTCCGAATTGAATGCCATCATCCAGTTGCTTCCCCTTGGAAATGCTGAAAGATGCTTACTCAATGTACAGTGCTCTAATAATCCAAATGTTTGGTCTGCTTGAATTTACTGCAAATCCACTGTCTAGCCTGCATGCCGGAAGCTTTAATAATTGTCTCCTGCTTGCTAACCAGTTATGAATACACATATCACCTGGCCAGCCCTGCTGGCCCTAAAATGCATTTAGGCTCAGTTTTTGCTGCATCCCCCTTCCCTCTTCAATCTGTTATCTGCCATGTTAAAAAGGCCACTGCGGTTAGAAAGTTCTGTGATTGCTTCCGCAATAAACTCCCGGCATGCAGCATTCATGGATAGATTAAAAGCAGCCTTACGAGAAAGGTTTGGTTGTAATTCGCTTGAGAAGGCTGTACAGCGTCAACGTTTATTCACTTTTTTGCATTCCACCATAGAACCTCGGTTTGCTTTTGTATTTGTCTCATGCACATCTTTCTTCAGAGGATGTTCTTGAGAACCGCGTAATTGCGATATTTAGTGTTTTTTAGCGTACAAACATTAAGGAAGTGGCAGAGATGCCTATACAATTCGGAGTTCATTCGCTGAATTCGGGTTTGGAAAAAGTGAACCAGGAAACCTAATGATCACTGGCGCGATTGAACGGAACGTTTTACCTGGCGCTCAAGGCTAAGCTCGACGGTTTTCAAAGTCAAAGTAAAACCACATATCTAGAGTTCCTGACGGTAAAACCAGCAGTGGCCACAATAAATATATTCATATGGCTTTGATTTCATTTGGCCTTCTAATAGACTGTGGCCGTTTGCTCGCATGGGTCGTACTGCAGGAAATTTCTTTTTTTGCACATTGTCCAAACTGGGTCCGTTCGTCACAAATATACTTTTAAATCATCTTTTGTTCAGTGTCCCCGATAAAGCGCTGCATTCATGTGTTGAACGCTCAAGCTTAGGCAGTAGCAGGTGCTCACATTCGCTGTCAGGTTCTGAATTACCCGCTGCTGCAAATGCTTTTTTGAAGCACAAAGGAACGACAACAAATGTGAGGCCGGAAGGCGGCCCACGCCTGCTTTTCTAAGGATAAGCTTATTTTAATGCTGGTCGTTTTCGCCTAATGTCGCTATAAAAAATTCTGCCAACACAGAATTGCCGTGAAATACACGCTAACGGATATTTGGAGAAAAGAATGGGTTCCCAATGTATGGCATTGCCAGGGGGCGAGCAGAGTACAGAGACATGTGTCGGAAGAGGATGAGAAACATATTTTGGCAAATTGACGATGATAGACCCATATGCCTTTGACCTATATATACTACCGCCCACATGCGTAATACGTTAGGCTGAAAATTACGTCTTTGCGTTCGGCTGCCAAATATACTGGGGCAGGGGGGTCCCATTTCCCGCAGAACATATCTAAACTCACAAAACAGGCAGTGCACGCAGAAGGAGAAGAGCTTCACCGCAATCCTAGATGGCTAGCCGTTTCGCTGTTACTCGGACCGATCAAATGAAAATAAGCAAATTGCGTGGTAGTAAACTGTTACTTCGCCAGGCACCAAACCAGTTGCGTGGCTGAATGTCAGGGCTGGGCAATTAGGAAATCGTCTCATCTGCTGATACTAACGAATGAGCTTCCTNTTCGCTTCAGGATATTCGACAGAATGCTCAATGCTACAGTTGAGTTGTTTCCTGTTATTGGCCTTGCACCCTATATTTAGTGGAGTAACACAGGTATGCGGTCTTGGCAACAGCGCAAAGGGAAAGGGAACCAGCTTAGCCATCTGATAGGTGAGGCCTATTACACCAGGTCTAACACTAAATTTGGGACAAATGAGACCAAGTAAGCGCTCAAGCGTCGGGTGGTCGGATGGAACCCCGCACGATTTCATCAAGTTTCTGTATATTTTCCTGCATTCAATATAATCCGCTGCATCGAAATCAAATGAGGAAATAAACAATTAGCACTTTTCTGCTTGTAGCACTAATGAAATTCAAAGTTTCCCCTAGTTTTCACCTGGAAGATTCTGCTGTGGCCGCACGGGATGACGATGTAAGATATTTTGTTTGGCATAAGAAAATCTTGTCTAGCGACACCTTTGCTGCCTGGAGGGAACGGTTTTGATAGCCTGAGCAGCTCCCGGTTGCGCTGGTAGGCTGTTCTTTGCACCCACCTTTCTCCCCGAGAATTCCGTCACCAGCACGTTTAACCTGTTTTGGCTAACACAACTATTATTTCCCCCCTACTTGCGCTGCAACGCGCCAGCAGGCGATTTTTGCTTTTTTAATAGTACAGAGCACATTAGGTCACTGGCCTTTTCTAGCTGACCATTCTGCTCTGGCGTGGCACTTCAGAACTTTTCCTTGATGTGCAGCATCCGATGCTTAACACCACTCAAAAAACCGGATAACAGCCTGTTTCTCTCGAATGAAAGGAAAAGGGACATATATGTAGAAAAGCCAATATTTCAGCCAAACACTGGAACCCCTAGCCCGTCAGTTTTCAGGCCTATGCTCAGGATACTGCTGACCACAGCAGAATACGAAACATGTTATCCACCGCTAAAAGCTGGTTCGGTACGCGGAGCCAGTTATTGCTACGTATGAACCATAATCTTACCTTTCGGCAAAATCTAGTTCCATACGAAGAACCAGATATTGCTGTCTACGAACCACAGTGTCATCCTGCGCCAGAAGCTAGCTCGCTAGGGAGCGACATCCAAAGCTAATGAATTAAAATTTAGGAAAGAATAGAGATTCACAAAGAGAGCTTGACTCCCTACTAGAATGCAGATCCGGAGAGATGCTGGTTTCTCTTTTTTTTGGAACTTCTATGCTCGCCTCTTTCGTAGCACTTCGGAGAGCAGCGCCAAGCTCTGCATTTGTTCTCTCCCATTCCCTGACGTTTTCCAGCAGCAACAGATAACTGCAGATCAGGTCTTTTTTTCCTTGGAGACTGCAGCTATATAAAACGGGCTCAAAGATTGGAGATTTTCGTATTAGCAGTAGCTGCCTTGTGCGGGTTAACCACAAAATTGGAGCATAGTGAAGCCACACATTAATTCCAGCATCATCCCCCTTAAACAATGTTTTTGTCTCCAGGCAAAATAGTTGTAATAAACATGTCTTGTTGTGCATTACTAGGCCGGAACGTAATAAAACTACGAACGTGCACGTGGTGATAGGACGTTCACTCGCAACCTCCGGAAGCGAAGTCGCATCCACCTAGAGAAGTTCCGGTACCGCATACAACCTGATCAAACTCATGGCCATCGCCTGGATTGTGTGTGCCTCCGGCAACACCTGTGTCGAATGCAAGCAGCAGCGCTCCTCCTTCCACGTCCGTGCCACCATTTACCTTTTGTACCTTGCAAATCTCTGAACCAACAAGATGCACTCTGAAACAAGCGGCGTTTGCAAGCTTCGACGACCTTTCCATAGTCACGTCGCCACCCTCCACACGCGGAAAGCCACCCCGGAAGCAAAATTATTTCCACCATCCGAATAGTTTTACCACGCATTTCTTTAGGCTCGAAACCTGTTTTTAGCCTAAATGTTTAATGTCATGGCTTTATGAATAAGACTGCAGCAGGCGCATTAGCAACTGTCTCGCCCTATTTCGTTTTATGAAATCGGATGTGAGCCGTAGTTTGACCAGTTCAAGGCCGTCAAGGAACTGTTTTCTGCGGCGCGGTATATTTGTGCTGTAAGAACGTCTCTGCCGCGGAATACCAGTAGCAAGCTCCTCCAGCTTCCCTAAAGGCTGTGCTTCCGGACGGACAATTGGCCCCAGGCGAATAAATACAAGCATATCGCTGTTTCATCCATTATTATTCTTTCCTAGGCCCCGATGATTGACAGGCTTTACACACTCAAGACTACAACACCTTTCTGGCGAACGAAAAAGCTCTGGGGTCTTCGCGTGGAGGAGGCTCCTGGCAGGCGTGGGAGTATAGCGCGAACGTGGTTTTCATACACCAGCCATGCAGCGCAGAGGCAGGAAAAGCGTTGCTTCCTTCCCGGCGCTTCTTGTACTACGCTTTTCCAGCGAATCCAAGACAAATCCCGTACTATGGATTTTCGATTACCGCAGGGATGTATACCGCTGGGACGTGAAAAAGTGCGTCTCTCCCGCCGGCACATCAATTGCACATACCTTCGTACCCTCTCTAGCAAATGCTTCCAGTTTTCCAGAACATGCGCACGCTTTTCGCAGAGAATGAGATGCACAGCAATCAGCGTACCTAATTTGGCAACCATGCCAGTGTGCGTCACCCACTGACTTTCTTGAACCTCTATAGTTTTGGCACCTACACATTTGACTGACGGCACAGGTCCACCAGGCCCATTCCGGCAACATGCCCGCGCGGCATTTTGTTAACTATCGAGCTTGGGCAACCACCAACTGTAAACTCACTGCAGTCACGGCAAACCACACAGTTTCCCATGCTCATCGTGTTTATAGAAAACGCGCCACCGTCTACCGGCGTGTGGGTTCACAGAGTATCCTTTTAACTGCAACAGAAAGCGGCGATCCCCGCTGGGCCGTTTTACCGAAAACGCACTACACTCACGGCGAACGCTGCTAATCTAGCTGTTTTCCCTGCTCATTGGGACCAAAGGGAAACGTGTTACCTTCTACGGGCATGCGGCTTCACACTTACTATGAGAGTTTTCAATGTCTTTTGGTATTAAGATGTAATTGGGTTGGATCCTTATTGAAAGTACCCTTGCAAGTGTAACAAGAAGTGGTGACATATGCTGAACAGTCCCGTTCCCAGCCCCAGCCCCCGCACGTGGGGCCGCCTTGCCAGGGCGTCTGGGGAAAGCAGAACATTCCGTCTTTAATAAACTATGAAACTATTTTGAAGTTTTGCGCTAATAGATTGTGATGAATAACGATGCACCGGTAACATCATCCGTCTCAATAATACTCAACCTGGCGCAAACAGATAAGGAAAAAACGTCGGGGCGCTGCAGTGAGGACTAATGCTGAAGGCCCACAGACACATGCATTTCCTTACTGGCCACTAACCGGTGGTAGAAAAAGATATAAATAATTTGAGGGTGAGGCTTATCACAATATTCTATAAAAGGGGTTCACGACTGAAGAACGTCGGAGCGTTCTTTCACCAACAATGTCCATGACCTGCAGTCCTTCTACAGGCGGTAGCTGCTGATACGCCATCGTGGGAATGGCATAGGGACACTAACGACACACGCACTAAGTGAATTCTCTCTGCGGTTGCCTAGTCGTTGGGCGCACAAGTCGCAAAGCAACGGCTGGCCTTTCTTGCTCACTGGTGAGAGAGGGGTCCGTTCCGGAGGGCCCTGTGATCCTCAGAGCCCTACATGCTCCTTTTTTCCCAAGCCAAGGGAAGTTTTTCACAACTATCGCTTTCCTAGCCTCAGCCCCAGCATGCGCTTCCGCTGTTCCAGGGCATGTGGGGACAGCGGAACATTGCATTATTTTCCATTAGCCAATTTATGGCACTACCTAAACATCTGAATTAACATATTTTCCTGAATATCTCTCTGTCGCTAACATTATCAGTGTCAGTAATAGTCACCCCGACGCAAACAGATAAGGAAACAACGTCAGGGCTCTGCATTGGCGACCAAGGGTGGAGCCCAACTGACAGGCAAACCCAGGACTTAAGAGAGTCTGGGCATCATTTCATGAACAATCGTCATGCGCTGCAGTCCCTCTACTGGTCCTAGCGCTTGTTATCCCATCGTGTGAAGGGCAGCGGACCCTAGCGATAAAATCCCTAAGTGAGTCGAGTCTGAGGCTGTATTAGCGTTGGGGGCACAAGTCGCAAAACAAGGCTGATATTTGTTGCTCGCTGGTGTGACACAGGTTCATTCCCGAGGGCGCTGTGCTCCCCAGAGGCGCACACTCTCCTTTGTTGGCCCGCAAACGGAAATTTCTCACATTAAGGCCACGACACCGGAAAGTCAACCCAGCGCTCCCACTGGATACATCGGTTTCCTACACCTTAGGAAAAAGTGCAGTAGTTTCTCCATGAATTAGCGTTAACCTCACCTAGCTACAGACTGAAAAAAGCGTGAAAGTGCCGTCAGCAGGTTGGTTGAGCTGGGCTGGCATTCTGCGATCCCCGCTTAGCGGTCGAAACGAAGACGCAGGAGCAGCAGGCAAGCAACAGTCCGATTGTGAATACAGATATCCACCGGTACCCGCTATAACCCTGCCGCTGACAAGTTGCTGTGACTGGTGCCCCTAACGCCCTTTGATCCACTGCACTGTACAGAAGGTACTCAACGGCGGATAGGATTTAAAACCATTGAAAAAAAAGTCAACCCTTCGGTGCGAAAAAAAGAATGCTGCTTTCCTCCCCAAAAAGCTGCGCCAACTGCCTTTTCTTCTCACGTTCTCTTTTCTCCCGTTGTTTGGGGGTATCCGTGAGGAACCTCACAGCAAGGAGTTTCAGCAGTATTTTCTGCCGAACGGGTTGGAGCAAAGCCATCTGTCGCTTTCGCCTGTTCAAATGCAGCGCGAAATCGTGCAGAAGCTTTTGCGTTTCTGCTGCAGGAGCCGCACCCCCTTGCCATATCGACTCTGCCGCAGCTGCGGCGCGAATTGCTGCGCAATCGCAAATTGCATCCCAACAACCCGATTATACGCCCTCATAATGTCTTAGAGTACTTCGGAAATCCACTTTTCAGACAAACACTAGGAAGGGCAAGCTGGCAACCGCAAAGATGTACAAGACAACCTAGTCAGCTGGGGCACTTGACTGGCTTATCGTCGTGGCAGGGATCCGCGGGCAATATATTTTATGAATACCGTTGTGTATCTCACCGGACATCTTTTCAAAGACCTCGGCCACCGTCCATTCAAGTGCTCTCGTTATTGTCTTGAGGTGCTGCAGGTCTTCCAGGTTGGCGTGGGTAAACTGTCTTGAAAGATGCGCTGCCCTTTCTAAGTGCCTAAACGCCAATGCCTGAGGGGTAGCGGCAGCAGCGCTTTCAGCTGCCGCCCAGGCAGCGCTGTCAACACTCCACAGGCTGCCTTCCGTGCCTTCAGGCTGCTGTTCAAAAACGAACTGTTCCTCTCCTGCATTTTCCTTACGTTCTCTCTCACCACCACCATTNTACGCTAGCTTTTCACATGCTTCTAGACGTTTGCTGGACATGAACACGGAAATATCCGCTGAACCGGAAGCCCTGGCCTACCGTCGGTGTAACTGGTTTCCGGGAACATAAGGTACATACCACGACCTGTCAGTGCATTCTATATTGCATCTTTTGATCATATAGCCAGGGTTGTCTGTGCTCCGTAATGAATGAAGAAGAGGCCAACTACACATCCTACTCTCTGGTTGCTCTTTCTAGACGAGCGGCCTCTCCTGCATACAGGACGAGATCCGGCATTCCATTCTAATGCGTGAAACCAGCACATTAGGCGGCGCGCCAAGGCCTAGCACATTTTTGTTGACTTGTATTCAAATTTTCTGCATTTCTAGCTGGGTGTGAGAAGCATCTCTTTGCTTGCCAACAAAGAGAGCTTGGGGCTCTGGGGATCTCAGGGATGGATCTCAATCTCACCAGCGCGCAACAAAGACCAACGTTGCCCTGCGACTTGTGCCCCCAGCGACAACACAAACGCAGTCAGAAGTCACTTATTGATTTTAAAGTTGAGGTCCCCATTCCCCTCACACGATGGGGTATCAAGAGCTAGGACAAGTAGGGGGACTGCAGGCCATGGGGATTGATAATGAT
>HG713524.1:0-12231 GCA_000499725.1 Eimeria brunetti
TGAAAACAATGAGCACGGCAAACTGGGAGGTTAGCATTGTTTGCCGTGATTGTAGTGAGTGTTCACTACATCCATGGTATGAGCGGATTTGGGACCTGAAGAGAGTTCTGTGTGCCATTGTCTTATCGTTGCGAGCAGAAGCCGCGGAGATGGGCTACTCCTTGTTGCTCACTGCTGAGACAAGGATGCGTTCCCGAGGGTCCTAAGATCCCAAGAACCCCAAACTCTCCTTTGTTAGCGCACATAAAGCAGCTTCTCACACGCACCATCACCAGTGGGTGAGACAGTAACCCGGCTTGCGCCACCAGCGACGACACGATTGCAAGGTGTACCTGCTAATGAGTTTTAGGTAAGGTCCCGAAACCCCTCGCACGATGGGATGGCAAGGGACTGAGACGAATTGATGGGCTGCGTTTCAGTGACAGCTTCTGGTGGGGGAGCGCTCAGTCCGCCTTTAATCCGCGCCTTTATTTAGAACATGCTAGGATATAAAGCTACTTCCTCAAGTTAATATTTCCTTAATCAGAAGCTGGATAATACGCACTGCCGAATGATACGCGTTTGTGGGGCATCACCCTAAGTCACCATTGCAGGCGTACCGGCGAGCAGCCCCCGTCTCTCCGCCTCAAGTAGATTATTACTGAGACTCAAAAGGTTCAAGATACACTCATAGTCAGTAAAATAAAACGGAAAAAAAGTTTTAAAATAATTCTCTCTTTTTCTCAAAAAAAACAGAATATTCTGTTGTCCCCGTGCGTCCCGGCGCAGCGAGCCCAAGGGTTGGCACTCGATAAAGGGGACGAAATAGGGTGTGCCCCAACAGCTCGTTGAGCTTTTCGCGAATCAAAATAATGTATCGCTTTTAGTATTTAGTAACTGGGGAACTTGTTGCGTACTTACTCAATAAGTGACAGCTAAAACATACATCCATACATGTCAAGACGCCTCCTACGAGCGCAACGACCACGACAAACTGCTAGGTTAGCATTGTTGCCGTGTTCGTAGTGAACGTTCACTACATGATGTGCACATTAAGCCCCCTTGCCGCTCACGAGTATCCACTTCAAGGCGGTTATTTGGGTGAACTGGCCGAGGCTATTTCGCAGAGTGGACTTACAGTTTCGGTATCGAGTTTTTGTAGTGTTTAGCGGTGCGTTCGCTCCTCGCTTGCAACCGAAGTCATCCAATTGACCCATAGTGTGTGCCGAGTCGAGCCCTGGGTATGTGAGAAGCGCCCGGCCTCCCACAGCTCCAATTTCAAATGTATATCCTTCACACTGTATTGGGCTGCATGCGATGTCTTCAAATGGGCACTAATGGAATTCTTATACCTCAAAACTCTATTAGACACCGCGAATGTACTACTAAGAGCTTCCTGCAATGTTTGCTCTTGTAACTATTTTCCCCCTGAAGGCTTGATATTTAGTGACCTCAGAGTGGATGCCTCACACGCATGAAACTTGCCCGTTTTTCGCAAGTGCGAAAATATATTTCTTGTTCCCCGCTTTTTTTGCAAAGGAGCCAGTGTCTTTCGGGCCTCACCTGCAGCAGTCACGAACTGCAGTGGAATGAAAACGCTTAGGATAATGGTTTGCCAAAAAGGGGCTGACATATCTTCCTGCCCCCCACCGAACCCAGAAAGCCATCTGAAGGTGCTGGGGAAGCCAGGCAGCGTGTTTTGAGTTGCAGAATTTTCTTTTGCAGATTTGGCGGCAAAGTAAAACCCAGTACGTCCATAATCACACCGGCCCTCAGTGGACACAGTGACAGCGCGGCCAACTGCCACATACTTCCTTGAATTAGAGAAGCCAGAACCAATAAGCTGATACACCCACGTACCTCTAACAGACCCTGGTAGAATACGTTGTATTACAGGACAGGACCACTCAGTCCTGTACACCTATAGGCGACTACAAGGAGTTGCATAGAAGCTGTTCGCCCAATATTTGTCGAGAGGAATACATGTAAGCTATAAATGCTAACTGAAGCTTAACAGCGGGAAGCTATGATTTCTGCACCGAACGCCAGCTACCGGTAAGTCACGTTCTGCTTGGCCAATTCACTAAGTGAAGGACGGGTTCATAGAACCGTGACGCTCCTTTGAGTAGCAAGGCGGGCAGGAGGGCTTGCAAAAAGTGGGGCGTTCCCTACAGCTGCTAAGTTAAAGGCAGTAGGTCGCAATGACACAAAAGTGGTCGCTTTCAACGAGACCCTCTTGGGGGCTCTTCGTTTCGCAGATGGTTGAAGATGATTGGCATTCGGAGGCGACCGCAGCCCGCGTAAACAGGCATAGACGTTCTAGTGGAACTTCATTCCGGGGTTTTGTTGTATCCCTGTCCCTCGTTCACATATGCGCAGACAGGACAAGCAGTTAGTCTGGAGAGGTGTCGAAAGAAATGCCGCTAAACGCCTCATCAGATTTTCTGCATGGTTTCCGATAGTTTTGCTTGAGTTTGAGAAGCCCCTCTCCCTGAAAAGCGACAACAGTCGGGATGCTGTTCTTCCAGGCACTTTACCAGTGAAAAAGCACTTAGCACCCGCCTGCTACTTACAGCATTTCACGAACGCCAGACAGAAATATCAGGCGCGTGTGGAGGAACCGTACGATGTCTGCTGAAAGGAGGGGAGGGACGCCAAGTATCTAAAACAATACAGAATCTCTGATGAGGCTTCTATGGCCTCTTTCTTCGACTCCTGTCCAGACTAACTGCCTGTCCTTCCTGGGTATATCTGTACGACAAAGGAGGACCTGTTCCCGGCTCCGTCAGTACAGTGTCGTAGCCAAATACCTAAAACTTGCCACAAAAGTGGTGCTGCGAACAGAGTCAGCCTACCAGAAAGGCGCTTTGACCTGCGTTCCCGCTGTCTGCGATGATTTCGGTTGCCTTCCTAGTTTGTGTCAGTTGTGCTTTCTGATTCTTTGCCTGCTCGCACTCCTTCAGGTTTTCCCAACATCAACAACTGGGGCTGGCTTAAATCTCAGAGCAGAAACGGATATCTTCTGTGAAACAAAAATAAGTGTGGGCCAGCATCGCTTGCATTCTCATGACCTAGCTCGTGAAGGCGAGGTCAACATAGCGCAGGATTGGCTGGCTTTCTCCTTGTGGAGTAGAATGTGCCCGTCAGCTGCATAATATTATCTTCCCTTTCCGCAACGTCAGCGTCTAAAGCCGAGAAGAACTCTCTTGCCCACAGCTGCGGGATCCTTCGATGTCTAAATAGATGTCCATGTGTACCGCAGGGAACTTCACAGTGGGCTGGGTTCCCGGAAGAGCCTGCGATAGCCACCTATTTTTCCGGATAGACTGCACAAATAGGCCAGCTTCATCGCAGATGCGAATCCACTTATTAATAACAGAAGTGAATCAATCGGTCATCAATTACCTCTGGACGTTCCACAGCTTCCCAAAAAACACAATTGTAGCCGAAGTTGGCTAGCGCCTTCGGACACAAATTCACTGCGCCGCTTACGACCAGATATAACATGAAGGCAGCAAACCATCTGGGGGCAAGCGGGTAAACTGAACTTACCAACCGCAGGGACTCAGAATGGCTTGCATATGACACGAGTTTTCCCTTTTTGCGCGCAGTGGAACGCCACCATTCTGGACGTAAACAGTGTTTTGTGACCTCACGTTTGACCCGGTTGTATACAGCTTGCCTGGTGCCGCTCGAAGTTGGAATCTTCTATACACTTGTTCCAGCAACTCAGGAGTACACAAAATGTAGAAGTGCAAAACGGCGCAAAAGCTACTGGAAGCAACCTTCCGTAGTTGCTTTAAGTCCTAGCAGTTTGTCTTTTTTGACTTTGCACTCTTTGCAAAGAGCGTAAGAGAACCAGCACCTGGGGAAGGTCGCCACGCGTTGTGCAGGACCATCTGCTGTTGGTTTTCGAGTATATGCGCCTGCTTACAATGCTGATTTATCCGCCGCATAAAAGTTCAACTGCGCCAATGATGCGCATACGAGGAAAGAGTTTAGGGAATCGCCGAATCTTCATTAAAAAACCTCCACGGTATGGCGGCACCGTCATAGCAAATGGAGGAAACTAGGACAGTGGAAACTTGTGTAATTTCGTGCAGATGTCACTGAAGAGGGTAGCGCTAAGTTAAATGGATGGGGCGCGAACACACTTAGTTGGCCTCTGAGAATCCCTGGCTCAAAGCAATCCCTCATGGCCATTTTTTCTCCCCCTTTGTCCGAGACAATTGTAAGGGTGGGGTTTTACAGCGCTGCGTCAAGCTAGGCAGCGCGTAGCATTTACCCGCCAGTTTTTCGGTCACACGACCGCGCATCAGCCAGATTCCCGTCAGCAACAGCGGTGAAGGTAACGAACATCAGCAGATGTTGCTCCGCTTTTTCCTCTTTTCGTTTTCTCCTGTGATATGTGTACTTCTAAATGATAGCATGCCGCTCACGTACGAATACTTAGGTGTTTAACACTTGTATACAGTGTCAGTGCATACAGCAAAAGTGGAACACGAAGGCTTGCTTGTGGGGGTGTTGTGTAGGGGCAGGCCCAGCGAGCTGTGCTGCAACTCAGGGAAAAATGCCTCAAGTCCGCAGTAGTTCCAAGCCCTTCAAATCCTGCCCAGGACACCGTGGCAACTGAATGCGCGTTGGAATCATTTTGGGGGGCTGCATTGA
Organism: Eimeria brunetti; assembly: GCA_000499725.1. NCBI lineage: Eukaryota > Apicomplexa > Conoidasida > Eucoccidiorida > Eimeriidae > Eimeria > Eimeria brunetti. Next base: position 4,648 of record HG713524.1, read on the forward strand.
GTACTTGTGCTCCCTTGGAGCTCACGACTGTCTTCGGCTACGGTCGAGTATTCAATATAGAAACTGGTCATTTGCATAGCCCCTTAGTGATTTTACACTCAGGCTTAACCTTCTTAATGACTTATAGCTTGATCAATTGCTGTATAACTTTCCTTGAGGCTTCTACAGAGAGCCTCAGACTTGCGAGAAACAGTGCTCGTGACAGGTATGTCACGCCTTGGTTGGGCGGAGCTTTGAATCTGCCTCTTGTACTTTCCCTACCAACCAATGTTCTTACAGCCGATGCATCCCGACCACCCTGAATTGTCACAAATCTTCGCTCCGAGCTGGCGAAACGCTGGCATGTGACAGCTAGGGCCCAGCGGTCCCAAGCCCCAAAGCCCCAGGTACCGGACCCCGAAGCCCTAAACGCCAACTGAGCCCTTCAGAAACAAAATATTCAGACCATCATCCAAAAAAAGGTCACATTAGGGGCTCAGCGTAGCAATTTAAAACGGCTTCATTACCTTGCGACAAACACACGAACACGGATCAGACGACGCCCACGCCCGAGCAGAGGAGCTCATGCGGCCAGTTGTCACCAACATTAGCTGTGCCTAGCCCATAGATACCGCGATAGACGCCATAGACAGAAAAGAGCCGGAGATCAGGGGGAAACTGTTAAGGTTCCAGGGGCCAGGTAGAGGCACCTGCGGGCGGCTGAGCATACAACGAAGTGACTTTCCTTATGAATGTGACAGTTTTCCCACACGGCAGTTGCGTTTGCTGCTGTCAACTTCACCACTCCTTCTCTGGCAATATATTTATAGCTTTCAAGCTGATCGCTATTCATTAGACGCAGCTCTACATCTACGCTAAGCAAGGACATGGGGGCTTAGGGGTGCGCCTCGGCAGTAGGCTTAGACTCGAGGACCGCGGCTCCTGCTGAAGCCAGGACAAGTGGCAGCTCCTGCGACTGCAGGACAGTTTTTGCTTGAACGGGGTCAATATATTTAGAAGCTCTCGGAGGTTCAGTTGGCCGTCCTTCGATAAGGACACATCACGTACGCTGCTTTATCGCCCTTCTTCCCCTGCGCAGTTTACCAGTAGCACTCACAACACATCTGTTCGCCTCAGACCGCATATATAGTTGTTTGTTGAGTAGGCAGACTATCAAGCTTTACTGCATGGCATGTCCCTCTGTACAGTGATATATTCAACGTCGCACACAGTCAGATTAATTGTGTAAGCTGCTTCGTTTGCTTCCTTGCTAGGATGAGCCGCACCATAAGTCAGGTGTTTGAGGAGTTTCAGAGGGCAAGGTCGCACTTCGTGCAAACTTTAGCGGATCTCACTCAAAGGCCACAGAATATCGATGGATTGCGAGCCGCAGGTGAGCAATCTGAAGAGCCGTAAACAGTAGGTGCAGAACAGCTGCCCATATTCGCACAATTTGCGCATGAATAACTGCATGTGATAAGCCAGTGCTCTCAACTACGCTTGACTGTTAGCGCAAAAAGATTGTCTTTCTTCCTCTATCGTTACGCCAATGCAAAGGGGGGCTTCCGCGGTGTCTTGAAATTATCAGGGGCGTTGAGGCTGTTGAGGCCGCTCCTCCTAGACTCCATACCGGGAATCCAGCAAACGGCAGCAGTTGCAGTGGGAAGGCTTGCCGGTCACAGTGAAGAGGCGGCAAGAGAATGCGTCAATGAGGAGATTCTTCCCCATCTCGTTGCATCCGTTGCAGAACAGAATGTAGGCTTTTTGAGATACAGAGGGTGGTTGATCCGCCTACCCCGTTCTGTTTTTCTGTAGTTTTGCCGTCCACACTAGCATCTCTACCCTGTCTACCCATGTAACCTCCATTTGTTTGTCCGTAAGAGGGAACTGGGATAGAGAACTGGGCAATCTCAAATGCCCCGTTTGCGTACGAAGGTGTCAACAGAGCAGGATCTGTGGGAAATGGAGTTGCCGAATGGCACCAGCAGCCTCTAAAACGGCATATGCCCCACAACCCGTAGGAGTGATTGTTCAAGTATTGCTGCACAGTGATATCTGGTGCTCGTATTGGTGCCGCAGAGATTCTACAGGAGATCTGCTGCATTCGTAATGCGATCGATCGCAAAACATTCACCTGAACTAGCACAGGTAATTAGGGCCGCTGCTTCAACTTTGTACATGGCCGCTTACAAATTGCGTCATCTCTAGCAGTAAATAAGGGTTATTGTGTAGTACGGCCGTTCTCTTCTGCATGTTAGTCAGCCATAACGGAAAAACCACACCAGATTGTAATTGTTCCCACCAATGCTAGATTGACTCCGGGGTTCCAGACAGTCCATAACGTACCCACCGAAGAGCTAATCCCTAAACCCAAAACCTAGCTTCCCAGGTGTGCACAAATATGTATCCAGAAGGGCTTCGACGTAGCCTCAAATGCCAGTGCACAGGAGTCTTTGATGTCTTCAGGCGGTGGTGGACAGTGGGGCTTTGGCAGCACTGTCGCGGTGCCTGGAGGCATTCGACCCCCAAGTTAAAGACGCAGCTGCATCTGCAATAGGCACGACCCAGTGAAACGCTCTGCCCCTGAAAAAGGCCGTATATGTTTTCCGTAGCTCGGCGTTTTATCGTTGTTTCCCTTGAAAGTTTTCAAGAAGACGGGTGCATTCTATTGCATCATGTGAATTTTTGGCGTCGTCTCCCTAGGTTGCATTGCTCGCCATTCCGAATCGCTAGCCTCCGCGGTGGTTGCTGCGGGCACTGTCCCACTTCTTGTCCTGTGTATTCAAGAACCAGAGATAAATATTAAGAGAAGTGCAGCCGCGGCGCTTGGCGATATAGCCAAACATTCACAGGAACTAGCACAGGTAGGCCAGTAAATGCAAAATTGCGTCTGCGTAGAAGTGCGATACGACGATTGAGATATCAAGAGGGCTGGCAAACGGGAGACTGCATGATCAGCTACCAAAATAATGCTGCCGCGGCTTGTCTTTCGCCTCCTTCAGGTTGTATGCGATGCTGGAGCAGTGCCCCTTTTATCAAAACAACTTGGCAGTACAGATGCAATCGTTCGACGGCAGGCAAGGCCTTCCGGATAGCGCTCCACGGGATTAGCATTAGCATTCCTCCCTTTCTGTTTTCATGGTTGTACACAAGCGGGTTTGTGTCTGTGCATTCCTGCAATATATGTGAAAAATATTGACACGCATACTTCGTGCTGTATGCTTCCGATGGCTCGCACTTGCGCTCTTTTGACGTTCGGTTTCGAGGCTACAAGGTTCCGCAGTGTCTCTTTCCGTTGCCTAGTGTGGCTGCTTAAATTTGGTTGCCGTCTTCCACAAATCTTGCAATTTTTATGCCTCCCACTTCTTTTTGTCTTTGTTTACTTCAGATTTGCTGGTGTCTTTCGCGCATTGGCACCCACTCTGTGGAGTTCGCTGAGGTTCGGATCTCATCTGAAAAGCGCCGATGATAAAGAAGCGCAGAGCGGCTTATTTTCCCCACATGCTCGATTGCCATCTGGATTTAGACTTCCTTATACACTTCAATGATTCTTGTACTTACGTTATAATATTCCTATATTATATGTGTTATCTCTTAAGGCTGTGGTAGAGGCAGAGGCGTTGCCCAAAACTTTGCATTGTTTAAAGGACCCGGACGACCTGGTTCGGTGCGTGGGGGAAAGACCACAGATTCTCTCGTCACTAGAGCTGGCTGCCCAGCATTCGGTGCAACTGCCAGTAATGCAGCTAAATTAGTTTTGCAGGTGCGGGAAATACATAAGGCAGGGGGATTTGGATTTTTGCACTCCATTTTACTGCTAATGTGTTATCTTTCAGAAAGAATGCTGCCACCTGCGTGCGGGAGATAGTCAAGCATACGCCCCAACTGGCAGTCTTTGCTGCCAACGCAGGTTGGAACACAAGGCCTTTACGTTTGTAAAATAGCGTAGATACAAAGAGTTGCTGCCAAAACAGAGAGCCAAATACGTTGACCAAAAAGTTCCACCATTAGCTGCTTATAAAGCTAGGCTTCAAGCACAAACAAATATATACGCGCATTTTTGGGTTTTTTTTCAGGGGCTATAGCAGCGCTGATTGATTTGATACAAGAAACAACTGGGCCAACTCGGTATGCGGGCCACAACGTGTGTTGACTGCGTCTCGACCTGGGCAATATACTCCATAGCGTGTACTGACCCTCATCCTTTATTGATGAAACTAAACCTCCGTTTGTGCGCCATTTTCTGTCGTTGATGGCGCGTATTGTTGTGTCTTCATTTAAGTATGTGTTGACTCAATGATGCATAAGTCTGAAGGCTGCTGCTGTGCTGCACCGCGCACGTTCGCCTGTGCACAGGGTTGCTGGGATTTTAGCCCTAGGCTACATCGGTGCTTTTACAGAAACACTGGCTCTGGCGATAATTGTTCAAAAAGGTGCGTCCTATTCCCACCGTTGTGTCCCGCATTCTGTCAAACTTGGTCATGCTCTCCTGATGCTTTTGTTTTTTATTTTTGATCCTGGATTTCCCTCAGGCATCCCGCCCCTGAAAAACGCATTAGAGACGGAGACCGAAGACCACGCGAAGGCAGCCGCTGCCTGGTATGTTTAACGTACACGCTTCTTCCAAGGCAAAAATGTGCAACTGTCCAATTATGGGATTGGTTTGCCTTTCCGGTCTTTGTAGCCCATTGGGGGTGAGGTACATCAGAATATGGTCTCATTCATAAGTGAAGAAAATGTGCACAGTACATACTCAACGAACAAATGCAACAACATGAAAGTGAGGCAAAAGCGTGCTGAGTCGCTATCCCGTGAAGAAGATAAATAGCTGTGAAATACGAAGCAACGCGCATGTTCCCCTTAGGGCGGTGGGCCAGCTCGGACGGCATACTCCAGACCATGCTATGGCTGTTGCGGAAGCAGATATTTTGAGGTTGTAGGTATTCCCTTTGGCATTGGATTGGCGAGGAAGGCTGCTGCGTGGCTTACTTCCTGTTCAGTGCACTACTCAGCTTCGCTCTCGTCAATCTCAGCATGTCGCTCATGCAGCTTCGGGAAGATTGCTGACGGCTCATGTTGCGGTGCTCGTGCTGCGTTGTGTAGGCTGTTGTCTGCTTTCCTTTCTCCTGATTCGTCTGACGAGTTGAAAGCAAAGGCAAAGAGAGCACTCAAAGTGCGTTGGCCATGGTAGTTCTTCCTCCACGGAATCACTGCTCATAATAATTTATGATATTGCCTGAAAAATGCCTTTTCAACCCCCCTGACGTGGAATTGTTGAAACTCCATTCTTCCTTCTACAGAATATAATACAGATGTGCACTCACCTGACAGCGCTGGAAACGCTTCTCGGCGAGGCACCTCCGTCTATACTCAAGTAAGGGTGCGAGCACTGTTTTGTGGGTTTTGTTACTGACCCTCCCAAATGAATTCAAGGCGCTCCGTGTCTCATCTAGTCAACCAGCTCTGCGCTTCCTTTTACTCTCAGGTTGTTTTTGATTGTAGCCCTTAATCAGTTGTTTCATTGCAGCAATTGGGCCATCATTTTGCCAGGTTGCCCGTTTCGTTTCCGAGCCTATGCCTCTCCCGATTAGACCCATCTCGTTGATACCCACATAAGTATGGTAACGGCTGGCACGTTTGTGTCATTCCGCAGATGCATTGTTCAGCAGTTTGCCAAAGTGCTACCGAATGACCCAAAAGCGAGGAGGGCTTTTGTACAGACAGGCGCACTACAGACATTACTGGTGAGCCAGAAACAATCGAGAGCCATTTAGCCACATATCAGCATAAAGAAAAGCACAAGAAGATTAGGCGGAAACATGTGCCTGCTCTGCGCCAGCGGATTGTGCAGCTCTATCCCTTCCACTAAATTTGCGAGGACAGCGAAAAACCTTAAACTGTGGTGTGGCTAATGCGAAGGGTGCATGTTCCTGATTGTCTTCAGAAAATACGTGAGACCGAAGCTGCGTCAGAAGTACTAGACTACATTCAGAGCGTCTGCAACCTATACCCCCCGGAGGTAGTAAATTATTACTCCCCTGGCTATTCTGGTATGCCTGCATATACTTAATTCGGCATCCACTCTTCTAAAGGCATGCTATCAGCACAGCATTAGTGCCTGCCCTTAATAGTTTGTATTTATCCTTCTGCTCACTGTTACAACCTTGCTCCGTCTGCTTGCAATCCTGTGGTGGGGCCGTTGGTAACTCGCGAAAAAACTTTGTCGCCTGGGTGGTGCTCTTTCAGCAACCTCGCCGCACAGTGGTGTCCATATCGCTAATCTCAGCTTGGCTGTTTTTTTTCAGCTATCCTCATTGAAAAGATTGACGCTCAGGCATAGCCTGCATTCATAACGTCAAAGGGGATTTTCCCTTTCGCGGGGCTGCTGTAATGGTGAGAGCAAGACAATACGATTAACTTTTCACAGCCTAAACTAATACGCTCGCTCTCCGGGGTATTCCGACGCAAAGACGGGATTGTGATACCATTCTGGCAGTAGTAGAAACAAAGCAATTTCCGTTTCAAACACATTTTGATTCTTGACTGACGGAGTTTTTCGAAACCACCTAACCAATAAGAGTGCAGCACTGAACGACGCAAGCCGTGCAGCCAGTCAGTTCCGAATCATGTGAGCATGCAGCTTTACATAGCTGTTCAGATGCATTCTTCACTTTTGGATAAGCATCAGTTGAATGCCGTTTCCGGCAGTCACCCGAGCCGAGCCAAGAGAGGCGGACGGAAGTACACGTTGTGTGAGAGTTTGTGTGAGTTAACCTACACCTACGCAATGCACGAGCCGACAGGCTGCAACACACGCAGTTACCTTCGCATGTTCTGCGCGGATGTCTCCCTGCTCACGTAAACAACTGCAGATTTGATTGCACCCCCCAGTAACGGATTAGGCTCAGCTGTAACTTTGCTTCGAAATGCAAGGCGGATCGCGAAAGTTACTCTAACCCTGATTCACAGGCAAGGAACATATATTTCCTCCTGTGATTGTGCTACATTTCTTAACGAACATTAAGAGTACTGAAGTAGTTCTGCAGATCTGCTTGGACTGGCAAATGAATAAAATAATGAGAGCAGCACACTGCCGGCAGTGCACTATCTGTGTAGAACAAACCGCCAAAGGCGTCCCCATATACGTGCAGTCGACTTCACTGGGACAAGGAACGCGCCTACCCCGCGGTGCAGTGTAAAATTCGTCTTGATTGCGTATGACGATACGAACGGCGTCAATGTTGGTTGTGTCAGAACACCCTTGTGGAAATACATTCTGAACCCGACAGCCGCTCGTGTTAAACGTCGGAAAGAGCACTAAAAACTTTGATATTCTGCTCAACCTGAGGACAGGGTAATTGCGCTACAAGTTGGGCTTCGACGCCTCTATGTTGTAACTGCGGTACCCATCTGTCACATGATATAACGCTGCAATGCATGTGAGAAACATCTCTTTGCTTGCCATCAAAGAGAGCTTGGGGCTCTGGGGATCTCAGGGCCCTCGGGAAAGGACCTCAGTCTCACCAGTGAGCAAGAAAGACCAACCTTGGCCTGCGACTTGTGCCCCCAACGACAACACAATCGCAGGCAGAAGTCACTTAGTGA
>HG713525.1:0-12134 GCA_000499725.1 Eimeria brunetti
CTGGCTGATCCGTAGACAAGACACAAACCAGCAGCCAAGGCTGTCAAACCGGCCGATTGCTCGGAACGCCGTACACCGGAAACATCAATTGCTTACTGTCTGTGACAAGTCAATACGCAGTCATTGTATTTGTCGTTGCCTTGAGCATCCACATGACCATCCACATGCGCAGCCTTCGCATCCACCTCTTGCGTCCTGAGCTCCAGGCAACTATATACCAGCTACCACCACAAATTATTGATACCCGATTATCCGAGTCCACGCCGGTCTGGAAACCTTGTGACAGCATACTGTTTCAAGGTAAAGCTACGGCGTAAGCAACGGCCTTTGTCAACAAGTGCTCTTCACACAACTCGTAATATCAAGCTGCCTCGACCTGTTCAACAGGGAGAGTCCCGTATGCTCCATAAGGGGCGGGGTGCAGGCCCCAACCTAGGCCGGCACGGGCGCAGCCTTTCTTCCAACAAATACAAATGTCTGTCTACCCAGCTGCCATGCACACGCCTGTGCCAAAGTTTGCTCTACCTCCCCAACGCGACAGCGAACAGCCTTGCATAAGTCAGCCTACCCAACCAAGCCGCAGCAGCAAAGATCCAATCTCCGGACAATTCCTGCTAACGCCCATGCAGGATAGCATCGGCATACAGCAGCGGCGAGTCGCAAAACAGGGTCTCATTTGTCGTGCAACTTCGCGGCGCCGCCGCATGGATCAAGGAGCCATCGTTTTGAAGCTTCGCTGACAGGCCTCAGGGTGTATTCCTGTTTAAATGCACTTGTGACTATGGACAGCTGTGTTTGTTTCGCTGTGGCATACTCTCTGCAAAAATGCGAAACAAAGAGGCTGTGTAGGGCGCCTTTTAGGTTTGTCTGACAAATACATGTAAAGCCTCCTGATGGAGGCGCATCCTCACCGGAGATAAATATGCACTTTTCCGAAAGCGTGTACAAAGTTGGAGCCGGCGGTAAGGTCAGAGACGGCCGTTCATGCGGATATGAAACTGCGTGGGTGCGTTCTAAATTTAGCAGGTTGATGAGTAACGGATGTGCACCCTTTTTGTAGTGGATGGTGATGTACGTGCAACAGGGAGCTTCTTCAACATGCATTTTATAGTTCCAAGTTGGCCTTTGAGCAGATGTGTGACGGGCGGCTATGCAGGTTAAACTCAAGGACGAGCAGTAGTACTGCCGTAAAGGAGCATGCCGCATTCTTCTAGAAGTGATGGCATCGAAGGCCACTTGCCCGCACAAGGTTTTGCATGTTGCAGCTCGTAAAAGCGAATTAAAAGAACGACCTTTGGGCGCTAAGTAGCAGTTGGTCCCTAATGGAAAAATTGGAAGCCGCAAAACTTTTAAATTTGGAAACAAAAGCATTGCTCGATGTTGTGGGGGGAGCTACCCACTGCGGCCACGGTACAGGTAGACTCCGTCTCACGCAAGGGAAAGAAGAGAACTTAGAAGTCGGACAAAATTGGACTGACGTGTAATTCCTTACATCTGAGTGGCTGGCCTGCGTTGGAGAAATAGCATGTGCATTGAAACTTTCACTCAATTACACGCATGTGCCTCCGAACTGGAGAGACAAAAACCGTTCCAGCATTGTGGCCTTCCCCAGCGTGTCTTGAAGTTGCACCTGCAGGAGCCACTCAGCATATCCTCAACGCGAATTAGTTGCTTCCACTACTCGTTGCGCACTATCTGCATGGTTCATATCAAAACCCAATCTGAAAGCACTACCGGCTTAATGCCCATTGTAGCAAACCAAGCCGCTCGAATATATGGTGCCAGCCCTTCGTTGCTCCGCCGTCCAGATAAACACTACTTCTGGGTGATGGCACCCGGTCGAGCTGCCACCGATCGCGGCACTCCAGCGCTTGGAAAAACGCAAGGGCTGTAACCACCAACGTACCGACTTTTTGAACAGTAAACACGGTGGCAGCTCACGGGCGCTCTGTCATGTGAGGCAGCAAATGGCACAAACGAGACTATGAGCCACCATGTAGCAGCTTCTGCGTTGCCATTGGATTCAAAAGCCACACAATCTGCGAGGCAACAACTGGTGAAAAGCAGTATATGTCGTTAGGTAGAACTCCACCGATTCACCTAGCTATCTCCTGCTCCGAGACGGCTGCGAAATTTTGAACGTCTTCATGAGTGCGCGTGCCGCCTTGACGCACTTCCTGGTTTCGGTGACGGATTTACATGTGCTTCAAGAAAATTTCGTTTCTAAGAAGAGGCCACAAGCTTGGACCTTCCCCCCGCCCTGTTCTTAATGCAAATCTGGACTTGTGAGCGAGCCCAGGATAAAATCGTAGGCTTGAACTAACGTCCTGGCCATCATAGCAGGTCGAAATATGTCTGTCACTAAGTACATATCTGTGTCAACACTAGCATGCGGGGCTTTATATACAATGGCGAGCTGGTGAGTGGTGCAGCTTTACTGGGGATGCCAGTGCAGGTGCCAGCTGTCATGCTAGCACCTGCAGAGTCCATATTGTTAGCGTGAAGATCAAGAGTCGACGGGACAGCCACATACGTCCTGGGCAAGCGTGCTCCTTTGGAATAAGGTGCAATGCGTCTTAGTACGCGCAAAATACAGCAAGGGTGGCGGTACAGTGGTCTGGACCTATATAGCCGTGAACGAAACTGGTAAAGAGGACCTCAAATACATAGCCATCTCGGAATGGCAACCGGGCAGCCTGCCAAGTGAGCTCGACCTACCACACCCGAGCTCGTTTGTGCTTTTTTTTTTCTTTTTTTTAGCATTTCGTTGGTTTTAAATGGAACTCGATACACACACACATGCCTTTTCATACGAACAGCAACTTGTCGTTGAAACTCATCCTAGCGCGTTAGAGCCGGCGGACACTCACGATCTATGTGATCGTGGCCGTGCGATGCGCAATTAGCATGGGTCGTTGCGGATAGGGGTATTTGTGAAGTTGCGGAGCTTTTGTACGCGTATGTGCGCTGTGAGAAGCCCTCGAGCGAGGCTCACACTGTCCAGTAAAATGTTAGCATGTGACTGCATTTCGCACTTGCGACGGAGTGATGTGCTGGCGAGCTTTATGCTTGCGCGCCTTGTTGGGTGAAGTGCAAACCGGAGCTCGAGGCTTGGGCACCGTTGGAATTACTCTATGTGCACTACAGTGCAGGACGAACAATCTATAGGACGCAAACATCAGCAGTACTGCAGGCGTGCATAAGTATGATTTCTTGTTCGGGCATTGCGGACAAGGCCCCGGCTTTGTTTCCCTGGCATGCTAGTGCCCGCTTGCATGTATCGGATGCAGAGTTCTGCAAAACATGTCTTCCCGCACATTCTGAATAAATGTCCTTGCTGGCATTCTCCACATGCAGAGCGTGACGTCTGCTATTCACACGTCCAATAAACAGCTTATATTTGGCCAACATATTGGATGTCAGTTAATGCCCAGTCGCGTTTTAACTTCACCCGTGCACTACGCTGGAAACTCAGCGGATATACACAACATGTGCAGGCACCCGTTTTCAAGGTCATCATTCCTAATACTTACGGATAATTCCGACTTGAAGCAGCTTACGCCCGATGGTGCATTCCTATATTGTATTCTACGTTGAAGAAAGATGCGTGTGTTGGCTGATCCGGGTTCTTGGAGAACTTGAACGGCGGTAAGCAGCTCAGAAGTCATACAGTTCCTATATATTACTATATGTAGAAACACCCGGTGGACCGGGCTGAGTGCTATCCAGTGCATCGATACAACGCAAAGCATTTGTCGACGAGCAATTCGCTAATTTTCGCGCACATCGTGTTTAAGCCGGCCTTGCACGATGTTGCTAGTGCGCATTTTGGCGCCGACACTTAGCACTCGGTTATCCGTTAGAATATATATTGCCTCGGAAAAAACGGTGAACAGCCAAACCGTGTACTGGAGCTCTGGCGCACTGCGCCCAAGCCAGAAAATCACTGATATTTCTGTCGCAAATAACTGAATTGGGCGCAAGTTACAAATACAAAGGAATGTAACTGTCGTCGCTAGCCAAACGTAAATACGTGTTAGCGGTTTTACGCATCAGCCAATCACTTCGTACAGGTCAGGGTCTCTCCGCGGAGAGCAGTGATCCGCATGCAGCGAATAACAATGCTCACTCCCTGAGAAGCATCCGACGAAACTTTTCAGTTGCATTAGCGGTTCTATCGGGGAGTAGCAGGGTACAGGAAATATACTCGAATGCTGCGTCAGAAATGCCCTCTTCTGCTGTCAATCAAAGCATCAGAGATCTAACTGCCGAGGCGATAGCCGAGCCATCAACCGAGCTTCCAATGTCCAATATGCTCGATTAAGCCCTGAAGACGGATAACGGTAACACGTGACAAAGCGTATTGGGGCGATATGGCCTCCTTTACAAGCAGGACGTAGCCTTCTAGACGCAGGTAGACAAACCCTTGTCCAAGCGTATAGACAACAAGCTAACGAGAAAGCGTGGATTCAGGGAGGCTCAGTGAACAATCCTAAAAGCTATAAGCCACGCAGTGAGCTTCCGTTGATGCTAGCAATATATATATATATTTATATATATATACATATATGTTGAGAGAAGCCTTTAAAGGGAAACGAAAACCAGAACAAACATGGGTAAAAGTGTGGGGTTCGAGATATCGTAAGGGCATTCCTCAAAATTCTACCAAGTACAAGTCGGAAGCACCGCATAGAGTGGATCGCACGAGCGCTTAAACGGGCGCTTTCAAGCTGGGCGCCTTCTTCACTTGATCGGCTACTTATTGAAGCGGAGCGTACAAGCTGCATACCGCACGTAGAGATTCTCTTCACTAAACGCGCTGCATGGGATTAATTTTGTTGCAGGAAAAAAGCGCAAGGGTTCTCCACATCTTTCCAGTTGGTAGATGGGGCGTACAAGCTGTGTGGTGCATGCGCATGCAAATTTCCACCACTGCTTTCCATTCCGCCAATACTCATAAAATACCTGATGAAGCAAAGTCTGTCTACTGAGAAGCGAGAGGGTGATGAGGTTCCGAAAGCTCCGAAAGAAACAAAGCGTTCACACGAAGAGCAATGCATCTCCAGTAGGCGCTGAAGCTTGACATTCGGGGCCGGGATTTTTGGCCAGACGCGAAGCATGCCATGCTTACGAAGCATGCCATGCTTAATAGACAAGCATAAGGCCAGCAGGGGATCAGCATATCGGCAAACACAATAAGGGTAACGACCACTTTGACTTGTCGGTTGACTGCCCTTGGCCTCTGACCTATCAAAGGTCAGTAGCGCCCGCATATCCGCCGCTGAAACCATAGGACGGGCTAATAAAAAGCATACTTTCTGAGGATTTAAACACTGCCCATCAACCGTGACAAGATTCCAATCAGCGTAGAAGCATAGCTTTATACAACGGCTTTGTATTGACGCTCTTTATTGATGGGGCCTATGCTTGTAAGCATTAATAGGGGCGACAAATCCTCCTCGCATTCGCTTCCATTGCGTCGATTCGTGCAGGCTAATGTGATCCCAGAACCACATTGAATTTCCTGCATGAATATGCACGAATACAAAATACTGTTTCTTCAAAGTCTTTCATAAGCGCATTTGGTGTTATTCACACGCATATGAGCTTCTGTGTGGATTGCCAGCATTACATGCATATGACACCGCCTAGGGATGCCTGCTATCGCTGCAGCCATAAGGTGGGTCTTGCGATAAGATATGAATGTTTGTATACTTGTAGTGAGGAATGTAAGTACGTAATAGAAAGTCGTCGTACACCAGACCACAGCAATTCTTGTTCTCTCCTTTCAGGCACCTTGTCAACCATACAGCGCTAAATGGCCAGGCAAGCTTTACAGGCGACCAAACCGTGAATTTAAAGACGAAGAACTAGCGCAGGCATTGACACGTGCACCGCCTCGAAGTGTTCTAGTTGGCTCGAAGAAACGGTGCACTGTACCCAACGCGACCTGGGTTTGTGTGGCTGGTGAACTCTTGCAAGTAAGCTTAGCACTAAAAGTGTGAATGCTTGAATGCTTGTGAATATAACAATGCACATTATGGGGTCTATCTACTAGATGCGGAAGCACTGCAATGCACCCTCAGTAGCTGACAAGGCACGTCACTTCGGAATATTTGCCCGGAACATGCTTGAATTGCAAAGCGCTCCGCTGTTTGCTCGTGTGAGATGAACACCAACATTCTCTCCCCTTCTCGCTAATGGAGTCGCAAAGCAAACACCATGAAAGCAATATAGCTAATTTTCACGTGCTGTACTGGCATGGGGGCAATGCACAGCGTTACGTAAAAGTTGCCTCACTGAATGTAGTGGACAAATGGCACGTTGCTTTTTACACAGATGGAGCGCGTAGGCACATGGCTAGATAGCCGGACAGTTGTCCATCAAGGGTAGAGCCTAATTCCAGAGCTACGACGAGTTAGCCAGGTGGCACAAACTAGTAAAATTTCGGTGAAGATGGAAATTCTCGCACCCGCCGCAGGGAGAGCGACAAGCCTTCACATACTTCCAACAGGCCAGCACTGGGGAAGACACACTAAATAGATGAAACAGCCAAGCATGGCCAGCAGCCGCGTCAGTCCTGGAAGTTTTTTCCGGTTACGGAAAGACACGCCTTGGTCCGTAGTAAGCATCGAAGTGAGCAACAAATTATTGTTTTTCCAGGTGATGACGAGCGCGACGCGGGGAGAAAGAACTGCATGCGATTGCAAGCTCCAATGCGAGGAATCACGTTATTCCCGTTTGCCGGCCTTTAACGAGTACTGCTTCGTCTAGGAAGCTCTCGCCCCAGGTTCCAGCGCACGACTATCAAGCCAAGAGCGAAGCAACTAGTCTCCCGCTACACCACCGCGTCACTCATACTGCCTGCTCGTTTTACAGCACATGGCCGTCATCATCGCCGCATTATCTGGCATTGCCTCCCTGTTCTGCCTCCAATCTCAGCGCGAAGCGGCTTCAACGGCCCAGTACAAGCCGCCAGTGCCTACTGAGATCCGCATGCATTTAGGCTGGATCACAAGCTCTGAGCACTCGCTGCGGAGCCCCACTTGATCATGCCACACGTGAACAACAAACATTCAAACGCCGTACGCTTTCACCACCTAATTGTCTGATTGATTGGAAACACACTTTCTAAGACTCTTGCACGACATTCGGGCGCGGAGTAGCTCTTGCCACAGGCGAAGTCCAGAAAACAAGTCGCCATAATTCTTCATCACACGTTCCTCAGTTGAATGACTGAGGACGCACTTGCTGACGCTCGGGCCACGTNGCCATAATTCTTCATCACACGTTCCTCAGTTGAATGACTGAGGACGCACTTGCTGACGCTCGGGCCACGTCTTGAATTACACAAGGCAGCATGGAAGGCCACGCGCCTGACGCCAAAGTGTGTGTCAACAGAACCCAAGGCAATACTTCCATAAACACGGCAGAAACATAAGCACAACGAACCACAGGGACAGGCGGAGGCATTCAGGTACTCCTGTGGAGGTCTGCTGCCCTCTCGTAGCAGCCCCGCCAACTCAGCCCAGTCTTCCGTTGGTTCGGCTGCCGCCTGCGCGAAGTGCTTTATTAACGCAAATTTAGTTTATGAAGATATCATATTACTGCCCTTGAGAAAAGCAGCTGAATAAGGCAAACCACGCAAAGCACGCCCTTCGTACCCTTACAATGCCAGATATCCAAATATAGAAGCCGCCCATAACCAGCTGATAATGCCGTACAAAGAATCACCCCAATACTGCCAGAAACCAAGCTGGATCGACGCCGACATGCACCATCCAATCAGCCATGTGATCCCCTAACTGAGCCAGTGGAACCCATTGGATACTGTTCTGAAATGTTTGGTGACCGAGGAGCAGCTCCTTGCAACAAACTGAGCGCAGCGGGAAATATGGTATGCATCAATGATCTACGCCGCATTTTTGCTACACAAACTCCAGGCGTAAATGTGTAGAAGAATAGTAAGATAAGTGCGCAGCGTGGTGGATGAAAATGTGTTTTTTAAGTTTGCGCGCCTGTTTTTTTTTTCCTGCACTACGTGCGTGTTTTGTGCGGCAGCCGTGACTGCTCAGGTTTCGTTACGGAGCTGTTATGCGTATGCAGCCGACAAAACTGTGGCAACTAATAAAAGCAGACGCACCAACTCAAGACATTTAACTAGACACCTCACCCGAGCACAATAGTGAAATATTGAACTATTGGAAGACCTGTATCTCGCTTCGATTCTCAGAAGGCGACGTATGGAGCAAACAAACCAACCGCCGAAGGCGAAGAACAGCCAATACTTTGATGCAGTCATCATATAAAGATGGCATTGAACACATTCGGCTGGCTTGCATTTGGCCAGCCAAGCGCACACAAGTCATGAGGCAGAAAACACGCAACGAAGTATTGCCTGACCAGCCAGGCATAACTGCGGCCCATATGCAAATAACACTGCAGTCCGCGAAGCCCTTTCCCTAATCGACAGCCTAACGGAGCTGCCATTTCCCAACAGCCAAACGAGCTAAACGTTAATTATACAGCTACTGCACTGGACGAGCACAAGGCACGAACCTTTCGACGTTTAAGAGCCGTCGGTACGCAAAAGCAGCTCATCGCACACACCACAGGCAAGGCACGCCGTATTCGTCGATATACCCTCTTCCATATACTAGCGTCACGACAACGTTTAGCGCCAGCAACAGAGTACACCACATTTTGTTTAGTGTTTTGCCATGGGTTACTGCATCGAAAGGCTGTCTAACCCCACAGCGCTTAAAGACGGCATCCTACTGGAATCGTTGTACACGCAACAAAACGCCAAGCAGGCAGGTGCCAGCCCTAGGCGCCTCTAGGGCTTCGTTTGATATCTATGCTCGTGATGAATGGAAACGCGCGTAACTGGAGTTTCTCTGCACTGGTGCGACAGGCAGCGACGTACAAATAAAAGCCCCGATCGCCCTCTGTTGCCGGATGAAGAGTGATTGGCGGCGAGCTGGGCAAATTCTCCAAGTAAACGCTCATTTCTAGCCGATGATACCGTAAGAACCCTGCACCACCGTCTACCTATTATCGTTGATTAGCGTTTGATCATAACTTCATGATGCGGTAGCCATACAACGGTCCTCAGCCGACTCTGCGAATGCACAACTACAGAAGCTGCAGGTCGCGCTTTCTCTATGCGCTGATGTCTCTCCTGTTTTAGAAAAAAGCGTGATAGCCAATGAATCACGGTAGCCGCGTGCACCAATCCGACTAACTTCCTGGTAAAAGATTCCGGGTACCAAACACACAAAGTTCCAGCCTCGTCTAGCTCGCAAGCGCCTACCTAAAACGTCTCTGCGCAATAATACGCAACTGCTGCCGTTTGCTAGTTACGCATAAGAAGCAATTCACCAGCCTGCGAGTACAAACTACGGCGCTATGATGCCAATAAAATAATACAACAATCGTACTTGGACCTTCCTGAATCTACTTCTTCCGGGCTTCACGCAGTCCAAACCGGCTGCCGTGCAGCTCATCATTATAGCCAGCGCCTGTCTACCATAGCAGGCAGGCTGTTGAAAAGCATCTGATGGCTTTGAAAGTGGGTTTGATGGAGAGGGAGTTAGAGGGAGCATTATGCCAGCTGTTCCGATACAGTATCTTGTTCGCAGAAAGCACGGCACAGGCCGCTATCTCTTGGAGTAAAAGAAAGCGACCAACCAAGCAAAGCAGCCCGTTGAACGGGCGGTCAGCGCAAACTACTCAACGCCGGTTTCCCTTACTAACGTTTGAGCAAAGGGACTCTACGGATCTACGGGACTAGTGTATCAAGCGTTCTTAAAGTGAATGCCTGGACCCTTAGCCCTGGCACGAGCGCACATCACGCACAGCTTGGAGGCTTGATANTCTTAAAGTGAATGCCTGGACCCTTAGCCCTGGCACGAGCGCACATCACGCACAGCTTGGAGGCTTGATAGGCTTGGTGGATCAGCCTCTTACCTTCTATTTTTTGCGAAGAGGTAGAATGTGGAGGTTAACGCAGGTGCTGTAATCAAGCCTATGCCTCTTGCGTCGCCTTCAACAACTTTGTGTTTGCAAGAGGTATACCGGATGCGCTTATCCCGATGGGCCAGGAGGCGCATTTCGGACGCAAAAAAATTATGAATAGCCATTTCACCCATAGACGGCAAATCGGCGTGCGTTCGGACCCCTTATGGCAACAACGTACTTGCTGAAGCAAGGCCAGATCAAAGCTTTCTACCTGTTTGCAGGGCAGGGCCTACCTGCATGCTGCTTTGTCGGCAGATTGCGTGAGCATAGAAGGCAGAAAATGTGATTGCATACATTGCACTACGCGATCAACGTGCATGGAACGCGCAGAACAGGAGGGAACTACACACGCCAGAGGGGTTATAAGGATATAGCTTATAATGGCCTGTGTAGTTCGTTTTTGCCTTACATTTCTAGCATATGATACACTATAGTTGCAACAGCTGGCATACGGGATGAGCACGAATTGTTTCTTGTGTTCCATATTTTGGGCGCCGGCCTCCTTCTCTACAGCACACCAACACAGGCAAATTCCTTCATTCTAGATGCTAATGTTACAACACACCGCAGCAGTGCGCGCGCCTAGCTGCAAGCCCATGAACTACTATTCACATGTAAACCAAAATTTCCTAGACTCACAATTCCACCCTGGGACGACATGTCCGACAAATGAGAACACGTAGCTTGTCGTAGATGAGTCCAGGCACAGCAACATTCACAAGAGGTATGGAAACCAGTGCGCCCCACAGCGGAAATGCGAAGGCCGAGCAAATCATATATGCAAAACAAAGAGGGCATTGCTGTATTGCAATGAATTGACATATGCAAGGCGCAAGAGGGCCATGTATAACCCATTGATGTACACAAAGAGCTGTCAGAAGCAATCCCTTAGCGCAATGTCCAGACTTCTGCTCCGCGTCCAAGAGGTCAAGTAGCTCATATACGCAACCAAACTAGCTAATGCCGTTTTCGCCGGCCATGAGGTGGCACTTGGGGAATTTGACAAGTGCGTTTCCGCCTACGGCAGTAGACGAGGGAATCGGGCCAGCGAAATCCGTTCTCCGAAACTTATGTTCGCACGAAGACGTCTACAACCAGTTTTACCCACATAAACCCGGGCGCTTACGTTCCCGCTTTAGGCAATCATTCTTTGGTTTAGGGAGCTAGTTGTGGTGGCGACTTCGTCGCGGCCGTGTGTTAGCACATCATGAGGACGTCTCGGCGATAGGCTGGCTTGTGTTCCGGCAGCATGCTTAAAATTGTGCTACTAGGCGATGTTTGGGGTTTCCCAAAAGCGCGCACCCGACGGCTTTACGTGGGCCTTGGCGTCTATCTGTCCAACGCAGGTTGTTACGTTGACAACAGGGTCTACCGGCGTACAGCCTGAAAGGCGAATACGCTAGTTTGTCTCCATTGATCGCCAAGTCGAACCACTATATATAGAATATATGGCGCATTGGGCTGTGCGTAATCGGTGAGCACGCCGACATAAAAAGGAATTTAAAAAGCTTTCCGACCGGTTGTGCGTCGCATGTCCAGGCGCTTTCCTTTTATACAAGCCCCCTCATCTGTTCACAAGAGACAGCAACACTTCTGCTTGTGGGTACGAAAGAAAAGGGAATCACGTATAGGAAGGATACAGACTGTGATAAGCTTGAAAAAAGTTTGCAAAGTACAACGTTTTGTCTTGCCATGCTTCCTACCAGTGCGATCACATGCGGGAATATGCCAGTTACAAAACGCCATTGAGCTAATGTAGCAGGTGTCTCCCGAAAGTGTGGCTCTCTCCCTTACATTAGTCCCAAGCACGCGGTTCGCAGGAAGGTTACTCAGAGGTACAAAACGATTTTAAGCACATACTAAGCAGCATACACTGCACTATAAATACAAAAGAAGCCGTTGAATATCTCATGCCTGATCAGCGCGAGACCTGCAAGTATCGCAGTGGCAAAAGTAAAGCGCAACAACACGTGTTGTCCTGCGACTTGCAGAAACGTCGACGGCTGAGTAGCTCTCGCCACAGGCGAAGTCCAGAAAACAAGTTGCCATAATTCTTCATCACACGTTCCTCAGTTGAATGACTGAGGACGCACTTGCTGACGCTCGGGCCACGT
>HG713526.1:0-12083 GCA_000499725.1 Eimeria brunetti
GACGATACAGCCATCGATATGTGCAAGCACGCCACAAAAGACAACACAACTCAACACCTCCCACAAACCGAATCGACTGGCACACACACCATCAATCCGTATGTTTAATGAAGCAATGCACATTTTTGGATCTGCAGGTTTCTGTTCCTCCACTTATATGTTAATAGGTGGCTTTGTCTACAACACACAAAGGGAGCTAAAAGGGCTGGACAGTACAAGCAGGACGCACCAAAATGAGCTGGGCACTGTGTGTAGAGCAAGGCATGGAGACGCCCGCAAAGCATCAACAATAAACGCAGCTTGTTTCTGTCTTTGCATGCGCATTGATAAAGACCAAAAGGGTAAAATTCCCGCTTATGTTCTGATACAAAAGGTGCGTGAAATCACCAGTGTTTGCACATAGGACAGAGCGGCCGCCACGCGCACCTTTTCTGAAAGACCACATCACCTGCCATATAACAAACACAATGGACTCATCGTGTTCCTCCCTCTGCGAGCACTCGCTTCTATACTTAGTGGAACAATCGCAGCCGCCTCCCTAAGACACGGGCAGAAATATAAACAGGGAGTATGTACGCACAGGGCATATCACACTGCACTGCTCACCTCCTGTAATAAATCATATCGACGTCCAGATACTACACACCGTGAACGCCAATACGTTTTGCATATGCATATCAATCTTCCCATACTCAACTGGTTAAACGCTGGCGTATGCGCCAGCTCAAACTACACGTGCAAAGAAATAAGCCAAAGGGGATACCGCACGCACCTTCCCTGAACCCATACGTACACGGCCACACACCATATACAATCCACGTCAACGCCTCTTGTTTCCCTCCGTTCGAAATTCCCCTAGCCATACTCAACAGATCGAATGCTCGCCATTGCTACAGACCCCAAAAGGAACTCATGGCATGGGTGCATACAGACAGGCCGCACCAGACCACGTAACTCACCAACTGTAAAACACTTCATCTACCGCCATACACAACACAGCGTAGAAGCTGTTGTTGTTAGCCCTCCCAATATCCGTTTCTACAGCTGTCGTTTCCAGTGCAGGCAGATGATTGAAAACACCAAAACTCTGCAAACCACACGTGTGAAGGGATAGGCCACAGCGGAGACCGCACGCACCCTCTTAGGACAAGCACATCTACTGGTTCACGCCACGCGCTGTTTTGTAACTAACAGACCGAGTGTCTGCCGAGTCTGCAATGTGCGAACGTAGGTCGCACCACCGGTAGATATGGGGCCACCGTGCAACACAATTCACCTTGTGTGAAACGCCTCGTCTACGGATGTGGGATCTAAACACAGCATGCCCCTCGTTGTTGTGTCGCTCTCTGTGCAAATTTCCCCTTCCATACACGACGGGTACAATGCCACCCTGCGCTCGAAAGTCGAACAGTAGCTCAAAGCGTCGCCGTCTAAAAAGAAGCCGCATCCAAACACGCCACCTGCTTTGTGTACAAAACCATATCTACTGCTACACGCCATGTACAGTGAACGCACAGCGTTGTTCCTCTGCGATGGTCCAGTTCCATGCTCAGCTGATCCATCGCCGACCTGTCCTCCAGGCTGCACACGTAACTGACCAAATATAGGCCAAAATGACCACTGTACACACCGTACGCGAAACACTACTCCTACTACCGCGCAGCATAGAAAATACATGCCGTCATTTCTCGCTTCCCCTGCGAATCGCCTTGTTCTCCATAGACCCAGTTCCCGCCTTCCTTCGAAAACCCAAAAGCTAATCGAATAATCGGTGTGTAGAGACGCGCCATATTCGACCGTCCTGCCCCTTTTCTGTGAAACGGTGCGTCTGCCGCCATACAGCCAACGCTGTTAGTACAACTCGTTGTTTTCGCAGCAAGTGGCTCTCCCCGTATTCAATGAAGCCAAAGGGGAGCTCTGCTCTGTACGAACAAGGCAGCTGAATCTGCCTGTGTGTAGAACCGGGTCAACGGGACCACCGTGCGCACCCTCTGTTGAACACCATATCTTGCTGCCACACACAATACCCAATGATCACGCCTCGCCCCGCTTCCTGCATATGCTTCCCAGTATTTAACGGATCCAGTACCTCGCGCTCTTCTAGGAGGCAAACGCAGATCCAACAATATGTGTATGCAGAGAGGGTACCTAAGACCACACAACTCGAAACCTTCCACAAGCAGTAATCCACTGGCATACATCATACACCGTCAATCCACATTGTTGTTGAATCTTCAGGTATCTGTTCCCCCACTTATATGTTCAATGATGGCTTTGGCTACAAAGCACAAAAACAGCTAAAAGAAGTTGACGCTACAAGGATGGCGCAGCAGACCACACTAGCCATCTTGTCACACATCTGTTGGCCCGCAGAACATCGACACTAAACGCACCTTGTCGCTGTCTCTGCCCTTGCCCGCTCATATGCTTAGCTGGCTCAATGAGAACATACTCACAGTGGAGCAATGCCTGCTGAAATTACAAACGTTTACAAACAGGCCAAAGGGGCCGCCATACGCACCCCCTGTGAAAGACCACATCAATTACCATACAAACAACGCAATAGACGCAGCTCGTTGCTCTCTCTGCACGTGTTCGCTTGCTTACTGGGTGAACCAATCGGAATCGTCGCTCTGGGACACGGTAATATATAGAATAACGGTATATACAGGCACCCCATATCAGGCCACGCTGCTCATCTGTGATAAACCATACCTACTGCCAGATACTATACACCGTGAACGCCTTTAGTTGGTACATAGGCATGTGCACCTTCCTACACTCAACTCATTCAATACTGACACAGGCTGTAGGGTTGGAACGTAGCTCAAACCACATGTGTGCAGGAATAAGCAAAAGGCGCCGTCGCACGCAACTTCCCCGAAACCACAGATACACTGCCAAACATCATACACAGTCAACGCCCCTTGTTGATCTCCCTGAGAGATTCCGTTCGCTACACTCAGCAGGTCCAATGCCCGCCTTTGCTACAGAGTCTAAATGGAGCTCGACGCAAACAGACAGGCCCCACCAGACCACGTAACTCACCAACTGTGAAGCACCGCATCTATTCGTGCACACCATAGTGCAAGCCCTTGCTGTTATCTGTCCAAATTTCCGTTACCACACGTGTGTTGTCCATTGCATACAGAGGCCCCAAAATGCCACAAATCGGAAAGCCAGATGTGTGAAGAGACAGGCTACAGCAAGGACCGCACGCAACGTCTGTAAAACATCACATTTTCTGCCCAACACTACGCGCTGTTCTGTACTAAACAGAGCCAGTACCCGTCTACTCTCCAAAGTGCGAACGGGTGGAATGTATGTTTGTATAAACCGGCCACCGCATGCCACACAATTCACCGAGTGTGTCATCCCACCTCTACCCACGTCCACCATACACACCGGGCGCCGCGTGCTGCTCTTTCGCTCTCAATGCATGTTTCCTCTTCCATACTCAACACGTCCAGTACCCCCCTATCCTCTACGCTAGCTCACCCCAACGCCGTCAACAGACAGGTCGCGCCCGACGACGCTGCTCGCCTTGTGCAAAACTCCACATCTACTGCAACATGTCATACATAGTCGACGCATCTTGTTGATCCCTCTACAGCTGTCCGTTCCCATACATAGCATATTCGGCTGCTGCTGCTGCCCTAGAAAAAAAAAAGGTTGTTCGAACGGCGAAGTGGACGCACCTCGCTGCGCCCTCCGCAAACGTCCAGTTTCCTACTCAGCTTGTCCACCGCCGACCTATCCTGCAGGCTGCAAAAGTAGCGGTACTCACCGTACGCGAAACACTAGTTCTACTATCACGCACCATACGCAATGCACGCCGTCATTGCTTCCTCTGCAAACCTTTTTCTCCACAGATCCAGTTCCCGCCTTCATCCTAGAACGCAAAGGCCGATCAAATAATTGGTGTGTACAGCAGAGCTAACTTTGACTGTCATATCCATATCTTTGGAACCACCGCGTCTCCTGCCACACACCTTACGGCGTGAACGCATCTCGTTGCACTCAGAGCAGGTAGCTCTCCCCGCACTCAATAAGGTCAATCGAGATCCGTGGTCCAGAAAATAAAGATAGCTGATGGTGCCCTGTGTGTAGAGCCAGGCCAAGGGGACCACCGTGTGCACCTTGCGTGAAACACAACGTCAGCTGCCACATGCCATACACAATGATCACCCGTCGCCCCTCCTTTTGTATACGAGCTCCCCATCACTCAATGGGTCCAGGCCCTCTAGCTGCTCTAGAACGCAAAAGCATATCAAACCATTCGTGTATGCAGTGTGCGCGGAGGCGCAATTACACCGCGCGACACAAAACCTTCAACAAACCGCATCGGCAGGAATTCATCCTACACCGTCAATCCACATTGTTTCTGAATCTACAGCTTCTGTTCCCCCGCCTTTATGATAAAAAACGCAAAAACAGCTACACGGGGGGGACAGTACCGGCATGGGGCAGAATAACACCCAAGTCGCCTTGAGTAAAGCACCATATCTAGTGGCACACATACCATCAACAGTCAAAACACCCTATTCTTCTCACTGCACGTGCCCCTTCCTTAACTCAACTGGCTCAATGCAAATCCATGCTCCAGTACACAAAGCTGCCTGAAACCACCAGTGTTTGCAAAACACGCCAAAGCGGCTACCAATGCGCACTTCCTGGTCAGGACCACATCAACTGCCACATGACAAACGCTATGTACGCATCTTCCTCCTCTCTCTCAAAACGTTCGTTTGCATACTCAGTGAAGCAATAGGAACCTATGCCCTAAGATACACTGGCATACAAACCACGTGATGTGTACGGGCACGCCATATCAGGCCGCGCTGCTCACCGCCTGTGGTAAAACATGTCTACTGTCGGATACACTACACCGTGAACGCCCCTAGATGCTACATATGCGTATGGTCGTTCCCATAGTCAACTGGGTCAGCGCCGATGTATGTCGCAGAATTCGAAAGTCGCTCAAACAACATGTATACAGAAATAAGCCAAAGGGACGCCGCGCCCACCTTCAGCGAAACAACACGTACACTCCCACACACCATACACAATCAACGCCCCTTGTTGCCCTCCGTGCGGAATTCCTTTCCCCAACAGGCTCAATGCTCGCCTTTGCTACAGAGTCCAAAGGTTGCTCAACGCAAACAGGCAACCTACAACAGACCACTCAACTCACCTCCTGCGAAACACCACATCTACCGCCATATACCATACAACTGCAAGCCCTTGCTGTAACCTCTGCATATTTCCATTCCCACACTTTTCCTTCCCATTGCAGGCCGATGCACCTCTGTTGGCAACAAGTACGGAGACACAGGCCACAGAAAAGGCCGCACGCACTAGCTTAGGAACAACACATCTACTGCTCCACTGGGTTGTGCCTGGCGAGTCCAATGGGTGTGACGCTCCAAAGTGCGAACGTAGGTCAACCTAGCAGTGTGCATTTTGTGCCCACACCATGCTACACAGTTCACCTTGTGTGAAACTCCGCCTCCGCTGATGTGCGTCACATACACTGAACGCCCCTTGTTGTTCTATCGCTCTTAGTGCAAATTTTCCCTTCCATACCCAACTCGTCCAGTACCTCCTGTCCCCTAGAATTCAAAGGTAGCTAACCCGCTACCGCCTACAGACAACCCGCTTCCTGACACGCCGCTCACCTTGTGTAGAACACCAAGCCTACTGCAACACAACATGCACAGCGGACACACCCCACAACAGTCGATGCATCTCGTCTATCAATCTATATCTGTCCATCCCCTAACGCTCCCGAGAGCTATCGTTGCTCCAGAAAACGAACGTAGGGCAGGACACGTGGATGCACAGACAGGCCAAATGGCCACCGTGCGCACTTGCTGTGAAACGCAGCATCTGCTGCTACACACCATGCACAGTGGACGCATTTCTTTGCTCCCTCTGCAGTTTCATACTCACCTGGTCCACCAGCGGCCTAGCCCGCAGGATACGAACCTAACTGAAGCTGGCCCTCTGTATCGATAGACCGCAATGGCTTGTGCACACTGTACGCGAAACAGTACCTCTACTATCACCCACCATACACAACGCATGCAGGCTTTGCTTACTCTGCGAATCGCCTTGTTCTCCATAGGCCCAGTTCCCGCCTTCCTTCTAGAACGCAAAGGCCGATCAAATACGCGGTATGTACAGATGCGGCATATTTGACCGTTCTACCCTTTTCGTGTGAAACACTGCATCTGACGCCACACAGCCGATGCCGCGAACACATCTCCTTATTCTCGGATCAGCTGACTCTCCATCCACTCAACAAAACCAATGTAGACTTGCGCTCCAGAAAACAGAGGCCGCTGAAGCTGCCTGTGTATAGAGCCAGACCAAGGGGGCCACCGTGTGCTCACTTTGTGTAAATCACGGCATCTCCTGGCATATACCATACACAATGATCAACGCTAGTCCGTCATTCTGTGTATATGCTTACCAGCACTCCACAGGTCCCGTGCCCTCCGCTGCTCAATGCAAAAGCAAATCAAACCGCAGGTGTGTGCAGGCAGGCCACATAAGACTACACAGCCCAAAACCTTTTACAACCTGCTTTGAATGGCACACACCCTATACAATCAATCAACATTGTTGATGAATCTACAGGTATCCGTTCCCATACATGTATGTTCAATGGCAATGACGTTTATCGCTACGAAGTGCGAGAACAGCAAAAAGAGGACGGTACAGGCATGGCGCAGCAGATCACGCTAGTCACCTTGTGTGATGGAGAACATCTAATGGCACGCAGAGCATCACCAGTAGGCGCACCTTGTTGCCCTGTCTGCCAGTCACGCCCCCATATTCAGCTGGTTCAGCGCAAACCTATGCTTTATGGAAAATGCTGCCTAAACGGCCAGTCCATGCAAACGGGCCAGAGCGGCCACCATGCGCCTCTCTGTGAAATGCCGCCTCCAATGTCATATATCATGTACAGTGGACGCATCTTGCCATTCTCTCCGCACAACTTCTCTTGCATAATCAGTGAGACGATCGCAAAGCCAGCCAAAAGACACGGTTACATATAAAACAAGGGGTATGTATAGGTTGGCAGTGTTGGGCCGCGCTGCGCACATCCTGAGGTAAACCATATCTACTGCCGGAGACTATACAACGTGAACGCCCCTAGTTTGTACATACACATACGCCCCGTTCCCATACTCAAGCGGCTCAACTCTGACGTACACTCCGGAATGCGCACGTAGCTGAGACCACCTGCGTGCAGAAATAAGCCGCACGGACACCACACGCACCTTCCCTGAAACAACACATACTCTGCCGCACACTATACACAATCAACGCCCCTTGTTGCTCTCCGTGCCTAGGAGCATCCGCTATACACAACACGATCAGTGCCTAGCGTTGTTACAGAGTACCAAGGATGCTCAACACAGACAGGCCGAAGCAGACTACGCAACTCACCACCTGTGAAAGACTACATCTACTCCCGCACACCATACAAAGTGCAAGGCCTCTTTGTTATCTCTGCAACCATCCGTTACTACACTTATCGTCGTCTCCTCTGCAAGCCAGTGCACCAAAACACCAAAACTCGGCTAGCCACAGGCGTGATGAGATAGGTCACAGCAAGGACCGCACGCACCCTCTGAGGAACAACACACCTATTGCTCCACGCCACGTGCCGTTCTGTAGTAAACGGATACAGCTGTCTACTCTCTAAAGTGCGAACGTAGGTTAACCTAACGCTATTCGCAGAGCCCCCAAATCAAGTCAAACAATTCAGCTTGTGTGAAACGCCGCCTCCGCTGATGTGCCCCCTATACACCTCACGCCCTCCTTGTGTCGCTCTCAGTGCAAATTTCCCCTTCCATACCCAACTCGTCCAATACCTCCTGTCCTCTACAATTCAAAGATAGCTATTCCCCTACCCCCTACAGAGAAGCCGCGTCCGAATACGCCTCTCAACTTGTGTAAAATGCCAAAACTACTGCAACATACCATACACACTCGATGCATCTTGTCGATACCTCTATACTTGTCCGCCCCCTACTTAACACCTCCGACAATGGCCGTTGCTCCAGAAAACGAGCGTATAGCAGAACAACTGCTAGCTTGTCTGTGGATGCACAGACAAGCTAAACGGCCACCGTGCGCACTTTCTGTGAAACGTAACATCTAATGCTGCACACCATGCACAGTGGACGCCTTTCTTCGCTCCCCCTGCAAATATCCAGTTTCATACTCAGCTGGCCCACCGCCGATCTCGCCTCCAGACCGCAAACCTAACTGAAACTGGCCGTGCGTACAGATAGGCCAAAATAACCTGTACGCACCGTACGCGAAACACTACTTCTACTATTACGTACCATTCACAACCCATGCAGGCATTGCTGCGAATTGCCTTGTTCTCCATAGGCCCAGTTCCCGCCGTCCCTCTAGAACGCAAAAGCCTATCAAATAATCGGTGCGTACAGATACGCCAGATTCGACCGTCCTACCCGCTTCCTGTGAAACGCTGCGTCTAACGCCACACAGCCTATGCTGTGAACACATCCTGTTGCTCTCGCAGCATGTGACTCTCCCCGCACTCAGCCAAACCAATGTAGGCCTATGATTCAGAAACCTCACAGCAGTGATGCTGCCTGTGTGCAGGGCCAGGCCAAGGGGGCCCCTGTACTCACCTTCTGTGAAACACCGCATCTGACGCCACACGGCACACGCAATGAAAATCTCTCGGCCCTTTTCCTGCAAATATGCTTCCCAGCACTCCATGGGTCCAGTACCCGCCGCTGCTCTACAATGCAAAGGAAGATCCAGCCATCGGTGTGTGCAAGCAGTCCACATAAGACCACACAACTGAACATTTCTTGCAAGCCGCATCGCCTGGCACACACCATTCAACGCCAGTCGACATTGTTGAAGCTACAGGTGCCTGTTTCCATCTTGTACGTTCAATGATGGCTTCATATACCAATCACAAGGACAGCTGGAAGACGTTGATGGTCTAGCTATGGCGCAGCAAGGCACGCTAGTCACCCTGTGTGAAGCACCACATATGGTGGCAAGCAGAACGTCAAAAGTAAACTATTCTCGTTGCTTTCTCTGCTAGTGCCCGTTTCCATACTCAACTGTTTCTATGCGTACCTATGCTCTAGTAAGCAAAGCTGCCTGGAACCAGCAGTGTATGTAAACAGGCCACTGCGGCCGCCATTCGCACCTTCTGTGAAAGGCCGCATCCAATGTCAAGTATGATATACGGTGGGCGTATATTCTCGTTCCACTGCACGCGTTAGTTTTCTTGCTGAGTGAAGGAGTTGCAGTGGCCGCCCAAAGACACAGGGACATATAAAAGAGCGGATAAGTACAGGCAAGCCATATCCGCCCGTGCTGCTCACTTCCTGTGATAAACCATCTCTGCGGCCAGATACTATACACCGTGAACCCCCCCTGTTGCACAAACATGTGCCCGTTCCCACAGTCAACGGGTTCAACGCTGATGTCTGCTCCAGAGAGCGAACGTAGTTCAAACAGCAGGTGTACAGAAATAAGCCAAACGCGCCACCACACCCAGCTTTCCTGAAACCACCCGTACAGTGCCACACCATACACAGTCAACGCCCCTTGTTGTGTGCTCTTCGTAAGAAGTTCCCTTCGCCATACTCAACCGGTCCAATGCCTGCCCTTCCTGCGGAGTGCAAAGGAAGCTCAACGCAAACAGACAGGCCTCCCCAGACCACCCAGCTCACCTCCTGTGAAACACCGCATCTACCCCCACACACCATACAGCCTGCAAACCCTTGTTGCTGTCTCTACAAATATCCGCTCCCGCCCTTGTCTTGTCCACTGGAAGCCGGTGCTCAAAAAGCCCGAAACTGGGCAAGCCACATATGTGAAGAGACAGGGCGTAGCAAGGACGGCACGCAGCGTATGGAGACACAGGCCACAGCAGGACCGCACGCACCCTCTTAGAACCAACACATCTGCTGCCCCACACCACATGCTGCTCCGCACCTAATGGATCCAATACCTGTCTACTCTCCAAAGAGCTAAAGGACGTAAAACCACCGCTGTGTATGGAGCACCCTCACCATGCCACACAAGTTTCTTTGTGTGAAACCCAACCTCTAGTGATGTGCACCACATGCACCGCATACCCAGTGTTGCGGTCTCTCTCAGTGTAAATTTCCCCTTACATACCCGACGCGTGCAGTGCCACCCTGGGCTCTCTAGTGGAACAGTAGCTCAAAGCCCTGACGTCTCCAGACAAGCCGGGCCCGACCACGACGCGCACTTCGTATAAAGCACCACATCTACGGCCACCACATCTACTGCCAAACACCATACATACTGGACAATTCTGATTGTTCCCTCTACACATGTCCTTCCCCATACCTAGCACATCCAGCAACCGCCCCTTCTAAACCAAAGAAAGGTGGCTTTAAGACCCTGTATGTACAGATGTGCAGAATGGGTCACCCTGAGCAGTCACTGTGAAACGCAGCATCTCCTGCTACACACCATTCAGAGCGGACGCATTTCTTTGCTCCCTCTGCAAGTGNCTGTGAAACGCAGCATCTCCTGCTACACACCATTCAGAGCGGACGCATTTCTTTGCTCCCTCTGCAAGTGTCCAGTTCCATACTCACCTGGTCCACCGCCGATCTAGCCTCCAGGACACAAACGTAACTGAAACTGGCCGTCCGTAGAGAAAGGCCCGAATAGCTTGTACACACCATACGCGAAACAGTACTTATACTATCCCGCGCCATACACAATGCATGCAGTATGAAGTCATTGCTTACTCTGCGAGTTGCCTTATTCTCCATAGACCCAGTTCTCGCCTTCCTTCTAGAACACAAAAGCAGATCAAATAATCGGTGTGTACAGGCCAGGAGAATTCTACCGTCCTACCCGTTTTTTTCCGATAGCGCTCTGCTACCACACAGCCTAACCTGTGAACACATCTCGTTGCTCTCGCAGCATGTGGCTCTCCCCGCACTCAACCAAACCAATGTGGACATATGATCCAGAAAATAGGCGCAGCAGCTGAAGATGCCAGTGCAGAGCCAGACCAAAGAAACCGCCTTGTGCACCTTGCGTAAAACACCGCATCTCCTGCCACACACCATAACTAATGATCATACCTTGCCCTGCTTCCTGCACATAGGCTTCGCAGCACTCAACGGGTCCAGTACCTCTCGCTGCTCTAGAACACAATGGAAGACCCAACCATCGGCGCGTGCAAGCAGGCCACATAGTACCACACAACTCGACACTCTCCCACGAATCGCATCAACTGGCACTCATCATACGCCGTCAATCCATATTGTTCTGAATATATAGGTATCGGTTCCCATACTTATATGTTCAATAATGACTTCGCCTACAAAGCACGCGAACGTCTAAAAGATGTTGACGCTACANCCATACTTATATGTTCAATAATGACTTCGCCTACAAAGCACGCGAACGTCTAAAAGATGTTGACGCTACAAGGATGGCGCAGCAGACCACGCTAGTCACTGCATGTGGAGCAACGCATCTGGTGAAATGCAGAACATAAACGCATCTCGTTGCTCTCTCTGGCGGTGCACGTTTCCATACTCAATTGGCTCGATGCGAGCCTATGTTCCAGCAAACAAAGCTGCCTGAAACCACTCGTGTACGCAAGCAGGCCAGAGCGTCCACTACGCTCACTGTCTGAACAAGATCACATGAACTGTCATGGACAATACACTATATTTGTTGCTCTCTCTGCATGCCTTCGCCGGCACAGTCAGTGAAGCAATCGGGACCTCCGTTGTAAAATACGGCGGCATACAAAACAACGGGCATGTACAACAGGCAGTGTCAGGCCGCGCTGCTCAACGATGACAAATCACATCCTCTGCCAGATTCTACACAACGTGGACGCTCCTGGTTGCTACATACAAATATCCACCTCCCCATACGCGGCTGATTCATCGCTTGACGCAGGCTGTAGAATTCGAGTGCAGATCAAACTACATGGGTGCAGAAATACGCCAAAAGTGCCACCACACTCATATTCCCTAAAAACACGCATTAACTGCCCCACACCATACACA
>HG713527.1:0-12012 GCA_000499725.1 Eimeria brunetti
CTCCCGTGTACAGGTGAAACTCGTTAAGAGACTGTAACCCTGTAGAAGCAAGCGCGCTCGCTGAAGTATCTTTCCTCCAGAGACTTGGTCGTTCAGGAAACCTACGCTGAAAGCACGTATCCAAAGTTTGCTTGGGTAGTGGGGACTAGCGTTTTCCGTTCTGTCCGACTTTGTGTGGGGAGCAGCAACTGTGTGGGGTTGCCTAGCTATTGAGCACCACGCCGGATTTCGGCATTCTTGTTTTAAGCCTAGAGTAGTTAAGACCGATTTTAAATTGCAAGACCCTCATTAACATCTACCTTCCAGGCAAAGCTGATTTGGAAAAGCACTACGAGCGGTTTCCTTGGCTTTTGGGTGTGGCTGGATGCATCAGTTTGCGCATACCTCCTCCAAGCGCCATCTCCTCGTAAACAGCGGTCACTAGGACCGTAAAGGACATATCTGGGCGTTTGCCCTATGCGAATCTTGAACTCGAGTGTGGTGCTGCGCTGTGGGTGGTTGTTCTCGAGTAGCCTTTTTCCCAGCATTTGCATCCCGGTCTCCTACCTATGNTGCTGCGCTGTGGGTGGTTGTTCTCGAGTAGCCTTTTTCCCAGCATTTGCATCCCGGTCTCCTACCTATGGTTGGGCGACGAGCCAAACCACCTAATCGTTCGTACTGCCCCCGTAAGAAGTTACTTTGTTCACTAAATCTGGGTGTCTGCAAGAGTACTCCACAGAGAACCCCTCGAAAGGATAAACTGCATCCCCGTTTTGCTTGCTATATATTCTTTGTTACATTTGTTGTCTCAATATTTGAAGCTCTATTCTAAAAGGCAGCATCCTCGATACTAGCGCTGAGCTAACTGACGAGGATTAGCATGTGATGAAGAATAGGTGAGCTCTCGATAGTGTACCAACGTGGAAGTCGTTCATACCGCTTTGCAATGCGGCGGGGTCATTATGTTATCTGTTTCCATCGAGCGACGGGAGTTGCAGAACCTGTACTGCAGGTTGCGTCGCACGCTTTGTCTGTACCGGAACCCTTGTGAAAGGCAATCAATCAAATGGGAGTGTTCGACGATGAGACACGCAGCATGAACATTTTGCAGCAGCCCCTACGGATGCAATATGTTCCGCTACGAGGCGACGTGGAGACAGTTACCTCTATCTAGATGAGACGCATGGCAAATCGTGCCACTTTAAACAGAGGCCCATAATCAGAGCTGTGTATCGTGTATCCAGTGCAGAGCAGGCTGGCTCTCCGTCCTTCATTCTACACAGCGTTAGTGTTAACTGGCATTGGTGGCTACGCTCATGAGTGCTCCTTTGTTGACACCAATTTTTGTTACATAGAAGTATTTCGAGCATGGCTATCCTGGCACAGATGCTGGTAGTCACGTTTTTCGTTTTCCCGTTACAGCGCGGACACCTGCAAGGTTTTATGAACTATTTGTCGCGCTTCCGCCTGGAAGTATAATACATCTGTCGCTTATAACAATGCGGTGGACAGAAAACTGAAGCGTTGTGCAGTATTACAAGGAACATTTCCACGGCAAGTACGCTTCTTCACATGTGAAGTTATACTTAGCAAGCTTCTCCAGATGTTTGGCCAGTGAAGGCGATGATAGTGTCGACTGTTCTGAGAGCAGTGTATAGATGGCAAATCTCGTTTTCGCTTATTCGTTTTTAGTCGGCAAAACGTCCCGCCTGCTCCTGGAAACCATGGGAGCCTGCGCTTTCTCTACGATGTAGACGTGAAGCGCAAGGGGGGTTGAGTGTCCCGTTTGGCGGAAACCACACCAGCCGCTTCCAGCAGTGCGCAGGCTTTTGCACTGCGTGTGGTCGCGTGGACAAGCGCAGTCGATGATTGGATCCAATGAGAGGCGTTAACTTCCGAAAATAGGCCAT
Source organism: Eimeria brunetti (assembly GCA_000499725.1). Taxonomy (NCBI): domain Eukaryota; phylum Apicomplexa; class Conoidasida; order Eucoccidiorida; family Eimeriidae; genus Eimeria; species Eimeria brunetti. The sequence goes on from HG713527.1 coordinate 1,890, forward strand.
GCTCCTGTTCACCTAAAGCATAGCTTGCATGCAGCTGGCGAGGATCAATCAGTGACGGCGGTAATCGTACAAAAGCCAGCCTTTTCCTCGCAGTGCGTTGAAGTACATGTCGGGTTAGCAGTTATTACAGGCGTTTCGTAGCTTGTGCTGGCATCTGCATTTGAATCAGCTTACGCAAATTATTGATTAACTTGATCAGTGAGTATGTGCGCCATGTTCGGGGTTGGTGTTCGTCATAAAATTCGAAGTATGGCTTTTTGGCTAAAGCAGCCGAACGCCTGAACCGGAAGTTTCAAAACCAGTATACGCCAATGGGCAACCGTTTTGAACCATGTGTAGCATGAAGTTTATGATGTATGGTTTAGAATCCCGGGTTTTAGGGTTTAGTGTTTAGGGTTTAGAGTTGGCGTGTATGGTTTAGGGCTGTAACTGTGTGTGCCTTTAGTATGTTTATCCTGCTGGACCTGTCGCATCACGCCTCTCCTGTCTGCCTGTGGGTGCGGGTCTTGGAGTGTCTGGCTTTCTCTCTGTCTTTTCCCTGAACATTCATCGGAAGGCTCCCATTTTCTCTTCTTTATGTCCCTCTATGCGTTTGACTGCTCGTCTGCACATAGTTTTTCTCTCCTTGGGTTCTCCTGCAATTGAGCTGTCCAGTCAATGCCTGTTTTCAGGAGTTTATGTGTCTCCCTAACACGTTTGTCTGCCCTGCTCTTTAACGGCAAGTGGAATAGGGCAGGCTGCACCACCTCCTTGGCCAACAATGAACAGTCCTGAAACATACGAAGTCGAGCGCGCTATCTGTAAGCAACTGGCAATGGAGATAAACTCCAGTTGTATGTACACCTCAGAGTAATGGCCTAACTGGTGCGAAATCAATGCAATATATAACCTGTAAGGGGAGGAGACGGAAACGACAGCGCAGCTGGATGAAGCAGCAGCATTGGATGAACGGCAAAGGAAGGGGAAAACCAAATAGGCATACAGGCACATTAATTCGAGCTTAAACGAAGTCTACGCAATGCAGCGATATGGCCAAAGACAACCGACGGATATGCGGAGCAGCACAGACATAAAACCTGAAGAAAGAAGATACAGACATGCAAGCACACACAAAAAGTCGCAAGCAAAGCCAGAAGCAGATGGGCAGGCGAATAAAAGGGTGAAGTGAGGACGGAGACAGCGAGAGCGGCAACGAGCTGGAGACAAAGGCAATTACTGAGAGAGGCGGTCGAGANGGACAGCAGCTGACATATAGAGAGCCTGCAAGCGCCTTCCCGCCCTGTATGTGGCAGCCGTACGGCTGTGCCCACGCATTTGCAATTCAAGACATACCTCGAATAAAACAGCGCTACATATTGTTGAGGGCTCTGGGGGTGAGACGCTGCTTTCTGCAAGGGCGAGAAGGATAATAAAGATAAGAGAAGACGTAACAGGCGAAGACGTAAGGATGCTTCCGATTTTTCCTAAGCCCTTAGTGTGCTGCAGTCATCCAGCTTCCGAAGACACCGAAATGCTATGCCCTCAGTGTGCTCCAGACCATCAGCTATTCAAGCAACCTTACGCTCTACACCCTCAATGTGTTGTTTGCTCTCAGCACATATATGCTTGCATTCTAACGTTGCAACAGATGCAATCTACGCAACAGGGGAGGGGGTTTTGGATCTACAAAGTTGGGTCTGCAGCATACGGTATAGCGACTAGGTTTCAGGGTTTAGTGTTAACGGCTTGGCGGCCTAGGTGTACAACCCGCCAGGTAATACTATAAATTAGGCTTTAGGGTGCAGGTCTTTAGGGCTTGCATTTTAGGGTTCAGGCTGCGCGTGTTTGGATTTACGAGGTGGAAGAGCACGGGTTGTGAGGTTTCGGCATACGCGGAGACTTGGCGTTGACACCGTGTAACGGGGTCTTGTTGTCTTATGGGAGGACTGTCGTGAGCTTCAGCAGAGTACTAAAACTGAGAGTTGGCAAAATGAGCGGAAAACTAACTGCTTCCTACCCCGCTCCCGCGGCTTGGAGACACACTGGTCTATGGTCCTGGGGTTGCCTCGATATATANGGTGGGCTGACACGAGTCGCGCGGGGCATGGCTGGCTGAGATGAGTTGTGGTGCACTCTGCCCCAATTATTGGTGCAAGGTAGCCGCATATGCAAACAGCACCACGCCTCCTTTTGCTGCGTGCAGCAAGACTATAGGGAATTCCTATTACCGCTACCTAACAGTCGATAGACAGTCTGCAGGCAGGTGGTGACAAAGGTGCCAACCTCCCACAGATCATGTTGTTCACCACATCCAAAACCACTCGGAATACCATTGTGAAACGGCATACATGTTTGCTGCCCTGCATGCATGCCGCGTGCGTGGTGCCTTTATGCAACTACGTTTGTATACCTTCGTGTGTGCAGGCAAAGTGTAGCTGCCGGGCAAATGGTCAGATGATGCATGCATGGCTTGAAGTACAAGACGCTGCCGCAGCAGCTGCTGCGGCAACGTCTTGTACTTCAAGCCGTGCATGCGTTTCTGTTCTTGCGCAGGTTAACACTTTGCCTGCTCTAACGTGGCAGCCTCGTTCCCTTGACTCCAACCCTCAGCAGCAGTAGCAGCAGGCTACGGATGCACAGACGATATTCACCATTAGGCACCAGCTGAGCTTTGCCTCCAATTTTTGAAGCCATAGAACACACGTTGGGGCACGTGTACACCATGCGTTTGTTTTTTCCCTATTGTTTGTTCCTTGTTTGTTTTGGCTCCTGCATATGTTTCGTGTATTATTATTATATATTAAGCTTGAATATTAACGTATAGTGAATACTTTGGTTTGCTTCCAGTTTTAGTCTTTCCCACCATATTTATCTAAATATCTATAACTTTTTTATCTATGCTTTTGCAGTCCGTTAATGGCAAACAGCCGCACACTAGCCTTGCTGAATAGGAAAGGCCAGGGGCTGTTGGGTTTGAAAGGGACATGAAGTAGCAAAGCTGCCACAGCAGCGGCAGACACAGCAGCAAACCCACGCGCACAGCAGCATCGGCAAGCCATGCGATTTGCTGCCAAAGCCCGCTGCAAAAGAGCAGCAGCAGAAACAAGAGCAAGCAATCGAGGAGTCGCATCGACGAAAACACGACAGCGAAAAGGTACCCAATGACAGCGCAGCATTAGTAGCAGCAACTGCAGCAATAGTTACCGGTACAACACGCTTAGCAAAAAGACCGATAGTGCCAGACGGAGCAGCATCATCAGCAGCATCAGCAGTGCACAAAGCATCAGCAGAGTACCCATAGCAGTTGGAGGGGCTCTAGGCCCGGACTAACACAAGAATGGTGAGTCCTGTGGACTGAGCTGGGTATGGGGGTCCTTAGAGTGCTGTGGGTAAACGTCAACCACTAAGCCCTTAATCTAATCCCTAGCACTTTAAACTAAACCGTGAGACCCTAAACCCTAAATCATAAACCTTAAACCTAAATCCCTAATCGGTAAACCCTGGGCATTGAGACTCAACCCCATGGTTCTAAAACCTAGAAAGAGGCCGTAAATCGTACAGTCTTGATCCTAACACCCTAATACCTGAACCCTGGAGCGCGGTTATTATTATTACCCTTAAAGCGGTAACATTTTCCATTTGTTGTACTCCCACAACCTCTAACACAACAGGCACATCTTTGGATTCGCTTTCCTTGGAACCAATGAAGACTGGACTAAAAGCGGTGCATGGTGAACTATCGCCGACTATCAAAATCGTGTTTGAGGCATATGAAGACCGCTACACCCTTCAAACGGATGCCCGCGCAAGCTGGACAACAACGGAATAGCGAAGCTGTGAGAAAAGCATTAAAGCTATGCGCAACGGTTTTAGTTTTTATAATTTGGGGGCCACTGAAAGGGGGGGTACTGCTAACTGCTGAGGTGTGCACCGCCCCCCTCCAGCGGAATAGCACTATTAAAAATATAAATATTTAATTGTTCAAAGGAGTACATCTAAATAAAATAAAATATTTTTCTATTACTTCTTTTGCATTGGAGACAAATGGCAGTCAAGCATATAGAGCTACAAAACGCCGAGTATGAACTATGGCAAGCCTTATCAGCAAAATGCCACACTTTGAACTGAAGAATGATCGGCAACTTCTACAGCCATGGTAGCTAGTGGAGATGAAAGCCAATCGTCGCCAGGCTCTGAAGCACCCCGGTGTCAGCGCTGACACAAACTCTGCTGGATGGCCTATCGTAGACAAAAGACAAGTTTGCAGCAGCGGAAGGGCTCCCGAGGCTCCATCCCTACTTACTCACTGCACTCACAGAAATGCACGCCCTGCGAGAAGGCCTTCGCAGCTACACTCGCTGCAAAATGATATATGAACATGGTGAGAACCACCTGTACAATTCAGTGCTGTTATACAGAGAGGCGGCCGTCTATACCGACAACTTAGAAGCGGAAATCCCACCCATGATGTCACACTTTATTCACTTTCATGTACTCAAGGAGCTTGGGATACCATACAGATTGCACTTCGCAGATCATTGCTATCTCCGGCGCCCGGAAAACCTCCCCAAATGTGAACCACCAAGGCAAACGGGACAATGGGGGACGAAACAGTGCAGTGTCCCAGGGTAGAGCATATAGGCACGTATTGTAAGATTCAGGAAAATTGTCACAGCCGTTTTAGCCCATCAAATACCTAATTCTCTCAGCTCTGCACTGCGATATTGTTAAATGAGCTGCCTTGTCCCCAAGTGTACTGCAAGGCCCGCCCTTCCCTGCCGACATATCGAGGAAAACGCACTTCGCTTTGCAGCCACTCCATTGAGAAATGTTGGAAGCCATCGAAGGCACGTGTGGGCTGCTTGTGCGCGGGCATATCGGGCAAGCATTAAAAAAAGCGAGAATGCACAAACCTGCTTCTTTAATCGTGGGTATACACCCCCGCTTTCTACCAACATTACCTCTATGTATACGTGCTGCAGCGCTGGTACAGACGTAACTGACGCTGGAGGCAAAAATAGCCTCACAGTAACAGGTGGCGCTGCACTGCGCATCCCAAAAAGCCATACGTTCTGAACGCGTTGTATATTCTGTTGCGGAATATTGCTCTAGCAACTTCTTGAACAGAAAACTGTACCAGCTATTACCTAGGTACTGACTTCGCGGACGTAATGCCTTTCCTAACAGCCTAACAATTTTATTCGCTTACTCCCATGAATACCGCCTACTGGCGGTATTCATGGGAGTAAGCTTTGAAGTCATGGGTGGGCGTTCAACGGTTAGGGGGTCACTACCGTGTAGAATGCATGTCAGCGTAGCACGTAAACGACTATATCGAGGAATATACTGCTGTTTAACATATACAAATTGTGAGACACCCTACAGGAAGACAGGCCACATATGAACTCACATAGTGTAGGGTAATGACACCAACCACTTTCGAAATTTGAAAATGGGTGTATAGCGTTGTTTACAAAAGGTAGTGCGATAGGCGGTTTCTTGAGTAAGCCTAAGCCACACACGAACGGTCTTCCAGCTCACCCCCTACAGTGCAGGGTTTGATTCAACCTTGAACCATGGAGGGAGAAAAAGTCATAATAAACGTTCTTTGGTCGTAACCCCAAATTTTGGCTTCCTACAAAAGCTCACAAGGTTCAATATGCATAGCATTGCAATTGGGTTACAAGCCATAAGAAGGTTGCAGGACATGGCACCGCGAATAGCACACACCAGCCTGAAACGTCGCACGATTCCGTCAGGACACAACGTCCTTTGCGATTGCTGCCGTTCCAGACTACAGAAGATAATGGTAATGCCATACTTATCGAATACTCAAACCTTTATTCCGTTTCACACCTTAAGTGCTGTACTTCCGCTTACTAAACGACTATACCCACGCCTCTCCCCGCGTTATGCTTTCTACACGGAAAGGCCCATTCAATGTTTCTCCTTCAATTCCTCACGCTACCACTACGGTGACCCACACGTACAATGCACGAGCGGCGAGAAGGTTGGCATGTACAATTCTGCAGGTTTGCATGAGTAAGACATGCTTTTCCCAGCCACAGCTGGTTTCACTCCCGCAGTGTGGGCGCGACGAAGGCAGACCCGCATTCTAATGAAGTGTGTATTCACTACATAGATACCCTAATGTTTTCAAGAGGCGGCCTACTCACATGTTGGGGCGGCCAGCAATATGGGTGAATTGATCCCAACACTAGTCAGTACATGCAAGCTATTGCGTCTAGCACGCTCAAAATCACTCACAGAAACAGTACACAAAAAACCTTGCAGATGTAGTCAAGATGTCCGGAAACTCAGCGGCTGCTGGACGGCACCGACATCATATGGCATGCACCCAGGCACTCCAAGAAATCTGTCCCTGTGAGCATTTGGCTGCAATTTATTCGATGTCTCCAACATCTTGGGCTATACTACTACATAGTCGAAAGTAAGTACCTGTATGCGTCGTGCAACGCCTGAACTGCATGCACGATAAAACCGTTGGTGACCGTCTTCAATACGGAGTGCAAGCAACACTTCTTCCAGTTGCTTCTAGCTAGGACGGGTGCGCCTATCCTCGTGACGGGAAAGAGCCAGCTTGAAAACATCTAGCAGAGTCTTCTAAACTAGAAACATCCTAGTGGGGACCAATCCAAACAGTCTAGGTACCAGTTAGTGGACACGAATGGCTAGAGAAGCTCGCACTCGTCTCAAAGAGGCAAAATGCAAACGAGCAGCAGAATACGCAAGCTTCCATTCACAGCATCCCTGTTAAAATTATTTACATAGCCGTATGGTGCCTTTAGAAGACTCCGAACAAGCCCTTCCATGAAACGAAAAGCTCTTGCATCTTACCTAAACTGCAAAAACAAGCCTAAATATAAGATGGCCAACGAAACAACGCCGTATCAGAACGTGNATCTTACCTAAACTGCAAAAACAAGCCTAAATATAAGATGGCCAACGAAACAACGCCGTATCAGAACGTGCTGTTACAATTTACAATTTTACTACATATGATATGTAGGAGGTGCGGGATCCAGCAGTTTAACCCACATGTTGCTTGCACAATTGTAAAACAGCATTTTCAGTCCATTGTCAGGCCACCAGGTAGTAGCATCACCTTAGGCGCGTACGGGAACCTGAAGGGATTGTTAAAGCGATCAAAAGCGCACAACAACAAAACATGCTGCCTCGTACCAAGGTTGCATCGCAGCAAACTGCAGCTACGCACAATCTTACCCGTTACAGAGTCATGGAGCGCCTAGACGTACCAATATGCCGTGAAGCATGCTGTTACCGAGCCTCTGCATCAGCTAATTCCTGCCCGTCACATAGATGTAGCGAGCTATCCGAATTGTGCAGACTACACGCACTCCCTGCAAACCGCCAGGATGTAACCAGCGGTGTGTACACATATTGTTAGAAAGCGCTAACTCGCTAAAGAACACTCCTGACGCCGACACAAAATCGTGCATACTCGACATGGATGAACACCGGACAGCAATACACATATGTTCTGGCACTTGCGAATTGTTCAGTGACCAAACGCGCACCCAACAGACTGCATTATAGCTTTGCCAGCATGGTGCCCCCGGGCTGCTTGCCGGCCACAACATAACGGAATCAAGTGTGTTCGATAATGCTGGCAGCCTACTGTCTGCGCCGCAGCAAGACCTCCTTCCAATCACTAAGCTGTGCTGTGAACACTGCGTTAACGGTCTGTTAACGCTTTGGTGTTAACTATGCTACAAACAAAGCATTTTTGGTCCATTCAGCTTCGACGATTAATCGCAAGACGTGTTGTTGGTGATCAGTTGTCTCCCGGGCCCGTTTGGGCTGTTTCCCCGCTGGCTGAAACAGCATATTCAATACAGTTCGTTAATATCAGTCTGCGGTTGCAGCCAATCAGTGACCGCTGCTTGGACCGGGTATGCGTCGGAGAAAGGAGCACGTCTATGGCGCACCAACAACTGTTCTGCTGGGTTTATCAACAGCCAAAGCGGCGAAAAAATGCCCATATTTCAAATACGCTGGTACCGTATTTACGGTTAGCCCCACTTGAGCACATTACAGTGAAGGAACATGTGTTTTTGTCACCTTGGCACAGCTAGACCACTGAGTGCAAAACCAAAGGCTAGATTCATTCCCGCGTTGTATCCAGAACGTCCTGTGATATCGAGATTTAGGGTCTTTAAATTTTCATAGTTGCAACGCATTGTCTGGAAGTGTTTCTAGTCAAGAACGACAGCAAAGACGTGTTACAGAGATGGCCATCCGCTCACGTGGGGCTGTATCAACAACAACAACCATGCTGTTTCAGACGCTTCGCTTGTCAGGTTTCTGCAAAAATGCTTGAGGAGCTTCCTTTCACCAGCGCACCTTCTGCAGAGGAAAGGTGGCTTGAGCTAGGGTTTAAGTATTGCATGTCGTGTACATATGTGACGCTACCGAGACGCTGTAGCTAGTGTTCTGTAGGGCCCACAGCTCAAGGAAAAGTTTTCGGCGGCTGCGTGCTCGTAGTGCATTCCTGCCACCTACGGCCTGCAGAGAATGCAATGCACATATTACTTAATGCAAGCGAGCAATGATACAGGCCTATTCCAGGCGCACTTCGTCTTCCAATCCAGCCTCCACTTCGAAAGCTGAATGACTGAAGTGTCATGCAGCCTGTCCAAAGAGTGAAAACTTAGCGGAGCTTTGACAGCTCACAAATGTTCCTAAAGGAATCAGGCGCCGCCATTTCTTGTGAAGCAGGCCAAACTGGGCAAACTAAGCGGATCCAGGCGCATCCGCGTGAATCCTGTTCCAAGCGTGAACCGTTTCCTGCAAGGGTGGCCTACTCTCAAACGCGCTTATCTACGTGCCCGGATGTCACGGGCTAGCTAGATAATTTGGGGATGCATTAACATACGGTCTGCCTCGATCCGTAGGGGATCACGAGTTCAACGGATGGCGCTAATTGTGTGCAAGCGTCGAAACGTTCACTGCAAGCAATATCTTCACTTCGTTTACATATGCCACAGGCTGCGAAACGCCACTTCATGCTGTACTATTTCTTGTCAACACAGACTCGGTGGCAATTACAGAGCGCATCCTTCCAAACTTCCAAACTCTCCGTGTAGTTGTTTTTGGACGAATGCTGCGTATGTCGGCTTATAACTTCATGGAAGTGCAGTTTCCCCACTGAACACAGGTGCGCTCCACGCAACAGCCTTTAGCTATAGTAGCGTTATGCTTAACGCACAAACTGCGTCAAATATACATCGAGCAGCACCTCCACAACGCATTTAGGGCATTGTAGAACGCATAATCCCTCAGCCAACGCCTGCTGATATGCACAAGCTGGGACGGCAACGCTTAATTTCACATTCGCCGCAAGGTGGAAGTACAGCTATATCCGGTTTTTGTGCTTCAGAGCTGATAACAATAACCTTATGTCTTCTCTCAACTCCGTATTGCTATGAAGCACCTGGCGCCCCTGAGCACCGCTCGTAGGCCAAGCCTAGCAAGCGCTCGGCAGAAGGGTGATACTAGTTGAATATTGCCCTTATATAAACTCAGCTACCTTGTGCAACTCTAAATTTATCCTGATTTAAGGTTTAGCAGAGTCGGCGTTTTTGCGGCACTGTAATATGTGCTGCTGTGTATAGTACCGTCTGCGGCACTGTAATATGTGCTGCTGCGCGTCGCTATTGTACCGTCTGTTAGAGATCGAGAGGTCAGTTATGAAACCGCCGTCTACACAATTAATTTCGGAACTGCTTAACAAAAATATGCTGTAAGGGGCATTCCAGACAGTTTGGTCGTTCTGGGCCGTGATCAATGCACCGAACAAAATGAGGTTCCAGGTTCGATCACTTATCTCTCCAGTGGACAGGCGCGCTTCGGGCATGCCCCCTGTGTGGCGGCGGCGCAGAATAGCTGCGTGGGTATTACAGATTCGTACGTATCTGGTTACAGGTGCAAATAAGACTTGGCCACCATCGTTTGCATGTTCCAAGCGCGTACTCCCTAGATAGGGATTGGATCCAGCACACGGAGAAAAACTAACATTGACCTTCTCGTTGTAGTGGAGAGACGAATAAAATATCCGTTGTCAAGGCCAAAATTCTATGGCCAATCGTTTCTTGCTCACTTG